>WUQG02019585.1:0-11483 GCA_011317285.2 Androctonus mauritanicus | reverse complement strand
CAACCACGGGCTGCACCCACACCCGTGGAGGGGAGCCGGATGGTGAAGGACGGGGATCGCCGGGCCGGGCCCAGCACCCGAAAAAACTTTCCAGGAGTTATCAGACCCGGGATGCGAACCCGGATCCTCCTGCGTACACGCTGACAGCGTTACCACTCCGGCCATCCGGTCGCCTAAAAAAAAACTTTTATTTTGGGGAATCCAGTTTCTTATCAGTAATTGAATTTCAGTGTTTAGTAAATAAAATTTATTAAATATGTAATAGATTTATCAAAATATTCAAACAGAAGTAAAAGAAATACAATCCAAAAAACCAATTTTGGATTGTATTTCTTTTACTGATAAGAAACTGGATTCCCCAAAATAATCCAGTTTCGGCAAAAACCAAAATCTAATTTAATTTTGGTTTTTGCCGAAAGGTGGAGATTCTATATTCGATTGATAGTGAGATAATTTCCTTGTCGTTGGTCCACGTCATACATAGCTATTTGTCAATAAAGATAAAAAAGTGCTTTAGCAGTTTTAATAGTTTCTCGAACGATTTTTAACATGGCACTGTAAAATCGATTATTTATCATATTAATCAACATGGTTTTGACCACGATGATAGCTCGGGTCGGGGATGGCCTTCCCCTAGCTGCTTCAGTCAGTGATGATGAGGTACGTATCATATATATTAATTAAACCAGGAAAATGACAGAGTCTGTTTTATAACAGTGTACACTCTTAAACATTTTAATATTTAAAATCGTTGAAATTGCATCATATACATTTTAATTCTTCTGTGTGTACCCTGTGAATTCCATTTAAATTTAAAGTGCCTTCTGATATATTGTAAAAAGTTTTTTCTTTAATATTCGCAATTATGTTGATAGAAATTTCGATACGAAACTTACATAGATTATACAGATTAAGAATGATATGTAGATTCCAAATAAACTTTTTGGAAAGAAGTAATCACTAACTTTTCAAATATGGTAATATTTTGAAGTAACATATTTGAAAGGCTAGTGATCAGTTCTTTCATAAAATCTGTGTTCAAAGATAGGATCTTCGGTTTGATTTTCATAAAATCAATCAAAAGATCATATATCTTTTGAAATATATTATGGAGAATCTCAAAATACTAAATGTGACTTTTAAAAGATTGGAATGGGATTTAAAAAGATCATCGTAATAATAAATTCTCTATTGAATTTCAAAAAAAATGTACCAATTAGTTCAAAAGTTAGTGGGAACACAGACAATAGGCAGCTTGATGACCTTATAAGCCCTACTTTCCTTTGGAAAGTAGGGCTTATAAGGTCGTTATCTTGTCTGTCTGTCGTCTACTTTTTAAAGGAAAGTAAGTCTATAAAATACAAAATATTTTTTATTGTATAAACAATGAACAGCTTACAAAACAGTTTTTAAAATAAACATGATGATAAATTAATTTATTTGAGGTAATTTCTTAATTTGCTGTCATTTTGAATGTTTAGCGTATATATAATATATCTGTAATATGATCTGTATTAACAGATCATATAGATATATTATATGCTAAAACATCCAAGAATCTAGATATCCTTAGCAGAATTATATTTTACTTATGATGGCTTCAAATTTATCATGTTCAAATTCGAAAGCCGAATTCACCAATTAAGATAGTTTTTAAGTTCACAATTTATTTTTTGTTATCTTCTCTACCTCCTATTGAATTATCAAACTATAATATTTCGATATGAGGCACAATATATTTATAAACAAAAGAAAATGACTGATAAAAATTGTTTTAATAACTGGATTCAGTTTTCAAATTTGTACATGGGGTAGAGACTCAAATAATGCAAATTTTTGCAAAATGTGCAAATGTGATCATCATTTAGTAAATAAATCATTAGTATGAACTGCTTTAGCTTATCAATTAATGCATTAGAATAATCATGCTAACGAATGTTAATGATAGATCAAATATTTCTATTTTCTATGCATATATGAAATACTTAATATATTTTTTATTCGGAATTAAATATACCTAATTCTCAATATACATAATAGATTGCAAAGATACTGTGTAAATTTCACTTAACATTTGTATAAGAAATGGAGAATAGGTTCCATAACACTCAAGCAATTTTTGTATTTTTTAAAATTAATTTAATATTTTTATGTATTATATATACATAATAAATGGCGTATAATAAATGGGGTACAATAAAAAAGAATGAAAGTATGAAAACAAAAGTTTATTCTGAATTTTCTTGTTAAAAACAAAGGAGACAACAAAATTTGTATAGAAACAAGGAGACAGCAAAATTTACATGAGTCAGTTTTTTATAATTTCCAATAAATTTGATTCATTTCACCTCTGTGTCATTTTCCAAAGTGAGAGCTACCACTTTTTATCTCTTTTACAAGAAAATCCAAATTTTAGTTTTGTCAATGGAATGATGCCTCTTTACAAAAAAACTATCTTGTTGGGGCTTTGGTGACTCAGCCAGTAAAGAGAGCACCTTTGATGCTCAAGATCATAGGTTCATGTCCTTGCTCTGCACTTATTTTTTTGTGATAAAGTTTTGTTATAAATATATAAATAAAAAAATAATAAATACTAATATTAAAAAAATTTAAAAAACAAAAATGTTAAAGAAATTTATTCAATTGCAGAAAATTTGACTAAATATTCAACTGGCTATCATGTTTCATTTGATACCCTTGGATAAAATGCTTTTTTATGTATAAAAATTATTTTTTATTTATATATTTATAACAAACATTTTTTCACAAAAAATAAGTGCAGAGCAAGGATGCAAACCTACAACCTTGAGCATCAAAGGTACTCTCTCTAGCAGCTGAGCTACTGAATCCCCCCTTAAATTTGAGTTTTCTTGTAAAAGAGACAAAAGTTGTAGCTCATTTTGGGAAACGGTGCATCGAAGGGAAATAAATCAAATTTACTAGAAATTATCAAAAATTGGCTCATGCAAGTTTGGTCTTCTCCTTGTCAGTTGAAAGTTGTCACCACCATTGCTAATTGACCTTGTCCTTTACCTTAGAATTTTTTAAAAATTCATTTTTCAAAGATATTTTCAGAATCAGAAAGAGATTGATATTATGTAGACTTTAAGTGTTGCTAGACTTCATGTTTAATTAATAAAAAATAAATTAGTTAAAAAATTAACATGACTGTTTACTTTTATTATTTATACATTGAAGGTGCTATTGTGTGATTACTAATTAGTGACAGTAGATATTAATTAGTGAAATTCTAGAGAAAAATGAAGCAGAGAAATGAAATCTTATTACATAGTAATTTGCCTATACAGGATTTTCTAATTTATTATTCACAAATAACTTTACAATAGCAAGAAATTTCCAAATACATAAATCCTACTAACAGAATTCTGATAAAAGAGAAAATCCTAATTTCTAATCTTACAAATAATAACTTATTGTAGATTTTAAGCATCTTTAACCTGACTTAGAATAATCTTAATTAAAATTACTTAACAACCATAAAACTTTTTACAGTATTCTAAATTGCTTGTCTGGAGTCACTCTGATCAAATACCATCTGACTAATAGTATCTCTAATCTATTCCCTTTCAGATTCAATACTGATCAGACTTTTTATACCGATATTTCAAAATTTTTTAACCAAGATACCAATATTCCATTTTATGTAATTTTTTTTCCGAAAACATTTTTATCAATAACTTTTGATGATATAATTAGATACAATAAAATAAGGGAAACAAAAAATTATTTGAATTCAAACATGAATTATGTTTGATTTAAAACTTCTGTTATAATAATGGTAACAGATATTCCTTGACTTCCCTGAGATCGAAATCACTGTGGTGTTGGAAATACTCTAAATTTATAAATAGTCCCTTACCAATATTTATTATGGTATAATATATTATAATAATAAATTAACAAACACAAAATTGCAGGAATCAGACATAAAAGAATACTACCGGTATAGATGATCATTGATAATAGACTCATACACATTGAAATGCATTGACTAATCACAGAACTTACTTATTACATCACCATCGTAAATCAAGAACACTCTATATTCTAATAAAAAATATATATTTTGATACTGCAAATTTTAGTTATATTTAAGCAGATATGAGTTTCACGATGCATTCAGGTTTCTATTACATTTGTATTGTATCTGTCAGTTGAAAATTTAGTAATATTAATAATTTATTTGTCAATTTTACAAGTTTTATATGAATAAATTATAAAAAATTATTTTAATAAATTAGTGCCAGAAAGCTAGTATTTTTATATCAATATTGGAAAAAAATAATAGGGATCTCAATATTGTAAATTTTAAATGGCATCGCTCACAATTGGTCTCTGCTCGACAATTGCTTCACATACTGTTCCAATACAGCTTCAAAATGTTTGTTTTATTTATCTTCCTATCTTTTCGTAGGAATTTTATAAATGCAAACAACCCATAGATTTTATTTAAATCTTGAAAAATGTGTATGGAATGTTTCTAATTTTTTTTTTTAACTATTGGACATCATTAAGAAATATATATATATTTTTTTTTCTTAATGATGTCCAATAGATATATAATATATGATGTTTTTAGTTTATAATATATTACACACTAAGTTTTCTTAGAAAATCTTTTATCATCTATATTTTATTTATCATTTTAATAATTTTAAGTAAGTTGTTATAATCTTAAATATAAAAATTCTATTATAATAAATTTCTATATCATTTTCTAATCTAAGTTTGACTATACCTCAGGCAAAGTTTATGAATGAGATACTATTTCAGGATTTAATCCTGTCTGAATAGACAATCTGTAGAATTGTAATATAGCATTGGATAAGGAGGATGCATATATTATTATTGAACATTTTCTGATGAAAGGTGCAATGTATAGTTTGATATATAATTATGTATAAATTTTATATATACAGCTTCTCCCTGACTTGTATAGTATTTGACTTTACATAAAATATTTTCTATAACTTTTATTTTTTAAAATATAGAGCATAAGTATCTATTGTATTTAGTGTAAATAACCATACTGTATTGTATTTATTAAGTGTGAACATATTAAATTTACATTATTAAAACTTCATATTTCTTGATTTATGTTTTTGAATATTGTTTGTTTATCTTAAGTATCATATTACTAGTAGGATAGCATTCCATGTAACATTGTCTCCCTTTCAGTGAAGGAACAATATGGCCGCCTATAACCTTGTACAGTGCAGTCATTGCACTTCATCTAGTCCTAAGAGTTTTTGATTCAGAAATTTTGTTAAAAATTTATTTTTCCAATTTTGCAAATTCCAACTTATATAAAAAATCTTCTGTCCAAATTATTTAAATGAATTGAGTTGAAGAATAGAAATGGATGGATATGTGTATGTGTGTGTCATATTCTATAGATTGTCTTGAAGTTGTAGATTTAATGAAAATGAGACACAATTTGATTTTTTTTTAGTTTTATTCTACAAAACAACAACATTATACAGATGACATAGAAGTGGCCTTTTTCCCACATCTATGCAATTGAGTGAGTGCATGCAAGGTCTCATACCAGATGAGTTCAATATAAAACAAATATAAATCTCTCACAGATGAGCAGTTAAAATTCCTTCCTCAAAAACAAAATATATTTTCCAGAGTATAAAAAAATATAAAATATGTGAGATTAATAATAATAATAATAATAATAATAATAATAAAACTATATTTAGTATATAGTTATTATTATTATTATTATTATTATTACTACTATATTGTTCATCGTGTGAGCATGGAAAAACTCTGGAGCAAAGCGCTATGTCAGACAAGAGTCAAGACATAGCTACTAGAGATGTTTTAGTTGTGTTTTAATTAATTGTGTGTGTCTGTACTGAGAAACTTTCTTACTATGTTGCATGTATTGAGTAGTGATGCCTTTTGTAGTGTTATGTATGTATTATTATTATTATTATTATTATTATTATAAATATAGTTACTAATAATAAATTTTGTATATCCTGTTTAAAGAACTTATTGACTTACATGAATTAGAAATATTTTTTTATAATCCAAACTTTAGTTAAAAATGTTCTTAAAAATTCATTAGTCATTTAGACTTGTTTATTTACAGCTCTGTTAAAACATTATCAATCTGAAATATAAACTGAAGAAAGTATACGCACATTGAACCTACATAGAAATTTTGTTGTGTGACAGATATCAAAATGGAAAAGATATTTTTCTAAAATTTTGAATTTCAATTAGAAAATTCCATATGATCTTCCAAAAAAATTTGATTCTTGTATTGAAAATATCAGTTTATTGTTACTTGAAATTTGACATGATGATCAATGAAAAATATGAATAATTTCAGCTATGAATTAAGTAATATAATCAGTATGCAAGAGAGATAATATACCCAAGAGTATTTTTTTTTTTTTATAGAACTCAAACAATCAAAATTTTAATGGTCAGATTGATTGAATGAGTAATAATACCATAAATTATCTCAATTTTCTTTTATTATAGTAAATTTGTTTTTGTCTTCAACAAGATAAATATGAATACAGGCATATCTCATTATTGTGGCAGTTACATTCCAGACTACTGCTAAAACAAATCACACCCTTTTTCCATTTGTTAATGACTATAAAAGCTTATATTTACACTATTATTCATTAAATGCACAATAGTCCTAGGTCTGAAAACTTGACCAAACAGTTGCATTTTAAAACATTCATGTATTATCTTGGAGGATTCAGGTTCGATTCCAGGTCTCACATTTTCAGTCTTTCAAGATGGCTCTGGGCCTGGCCAATCTCTGTTAGTTTATGTTTTATATACCTATTCAAAGTATTATTTTGCAGATAATTTTCATTGAGATATAAAATAAAAACATTGAATGTAATTGAGAAGTGCTGTAAAATGAAATATGCCTATACAAGTGCTCGAATTATGAACTTAATTCATACATAAGTTTGGTTTGTAACTCAGAAATTATTATTACAAGGCATTCAGAAGTACAGAAATAACTATATATCCTTTAACTTGCAATATATTTCATAATTAGATTAATTAGAAGTTTTTTATATCATAGATTTGAATAAAAACTTTCAGTTATAAAGTGAGGGTTTCTACATCATCTTGAAGTACTGCCAATAATATGTTAAATAAGTGTGTAGTTTTACATTATATTCATTATGTGAGCATTCTGCTATCATAATGCTTAAAATTCTTGAAGAGTTTTTAAAATATTCTGAAATTTGAAATTAAAATGGCATGTTTGTAAGTCAAGAAGTGCCTGTATTTTAATAATTTCATTTCATTTAATTTGAATAAAATTTTTGTGCTAAAATTAAACATGACTGAATAACTAAACCTATATATGTTATCATCATTATTCTTTTAATTTATTACCATTATATTTTGTCATTAAACTAGGATGCTAAGCACTTACGGCAATTCAGGAAACTTTAATTTTTAATCTAAAATATTTAAAATTAAATTTTCCTATAATATTTGCGATTATAAGTTTATTGTTTCATTATTAAATTTACTAAATTCTAATTGTTACTAGTATCTATAATAATTTCTAATTTTTAAAATAGGAAATTTATAAATTATAACAACTTGAATAATTAATTTATGATTTATCTATATTTGTTCTCAGTATGAAAACTTCAGTAATAAGTTTATTATTATTGTACTTGATTAATAAAAATTATGGATTTTATGGAAAACTAATAGAATTAGATTGAATAAATATTTTATTATATTAAAAATTATCCTTCGTCTATTTGCCAAAAACTATCCGCAGTCTATTTGCCATATTTAATGACTGTTGCTCACCTACATTGACCTCATATAACAGCTATTTCAAAAAGGAAAAACCATTTTCCTATTTAGGAACTGAATTTTCTAAAGTTTCTACTCCAATTAAAGTCAAATTTTCTTCGTTCTTTATTGTGATTATCTTAGTAATGTAAACAAAAATAATGTTTCATAATTCAAGATTTATTTCATATGGATAATTTTTATTTATTTATTTATTCTCACTATATTAAAATACAACACAGTAGTATAATACGTGAAATAAATTGTTGATTACTTATGATTAATTTGTATGTATTTTATAAAAAATTATTTATGTTTCGTATTTTAGGATGGAAAATTGGAATATCAAAATCAAGCGAAGCTACTCTTCAAAAAGTTAAACCAGAATTCCCCTACTCGTTGCAGCATAGAAACTGGTTCATATTTTTTTCAGTAAGGAAAAAAACTAAATTAATGTCGAATTACTTTTAATCACTTAAATAAAAATGTAAAATTTATTTTAATTTCTAGTTACATTATTGAGAATAATGTATGTTATTTGGTCTTGTGTGCTCAAGCCTATCCAAAACGACTTGCATTTTCGTATTTGGAAGATCTACACAATGAATTTCAGAGTCAGTATGGTGAAAAGGTTGCTACAGTCACTCGACCATATTTCTTTATTGAATTTGGTAAGTCAGAATTTTCCATATTCTTAAAAATAATATCTCAAAAGTATAACCATGATTTAATTATAGATTGCAAATATTTTTTAAATTAAAATTGCAGATGATACTTCATTTCAGAAGAATTTTTAATCATAAAACTTTGATTTATTATGATGATTCCATATTTTAGACTAACGATCCTGAAAAATTCATATTAAAATTTTTATTTAACCTTTAAATGCTATAACATCTTTACATATCTAATTAATTTCAGTTGAATGGCTGTATTATTATTTAAAATGTTATTTAACATACATTTAAATTTTTTTTATTATGAATTTAGGTAGTTTATTCAATGTGAAATTAACTCAAAATACTCATTTATTTTAATTGAAAATACATGAGCCGCACTAAGCGAAGTATTTCTATATATATCTGCAGCACTACTTTTAGATTCTATCACAAGCTGACCGCTACTCAATTGTAGTTGCTAATTACTCCACATTTTCCTTGACTTCAAAACGCAAATTAATTATAAAAAGCAGAACAGAAAATACTTGACAAGAAAAATTACAGGTTTGACTTACAACTTCCTTGTACTTATGAAAGAAATATCATCAATAAATTTTGCTATTGGTCAATGCAGTTGATTCAGTTCAATTTTCGAAAACAATGATTTGATATTTGAAAAGCATCCTTTTTTGTATCTGTAGTTTTGTGTTCATCATGTTTATTAAGACAATATATACAAGGGTTATTTTTTAAATAAGGTCCGTTTTTTAATCGAAAAAAAATACTGCAAATATCATTAAAATATTTATTATTTTATATTCTACATACTTTCATCTACTTTTCTACATAATTTCCGTTTTTGTTCAAACATTTGTCATACCGTTCAACAAGTTTTTGAATTCCGACGTCAAAGAAATCTGCCGCCTGTGAAGAAGCCCAATTCATGACTGCAGTTTTCACTTCTTCGTCGTCGTTGAACCGTTGACCACCAAGGAACCCCTTTAAGTACCGAAACAAGTGAAAATCACAGGGTGCAAGGTCTGGACTGTAAGGTGGATGATCCAGTTGTTCCCATCCAAAAGACCTGATTAGACGTTGTGTTTGTGCAGAAACATGTGGCCTTGCATTGTCATGGAGCAACATCACACCGGAAGACAGTAGGCCACGCCGCTTATTTTGTATGGCACGCCGGAGTTTTCTCAAGGTCACACAATACACATCAGAATTGATTGTTGTGCCACTCGGCATAAAATTCACTAACAAAATCCCTTTCCTGTCCCAAAAGACAGTTGCCATGATCTTTCGTGCTGAAATTGTCTGTTTGGCTTTCACTTTGGTTGGCGACGATGTGTGTCGCCATTCCATCGACTGTTGCTTCGACTCAGGAGTCATGTGAGACACCCAAGTCTCATCTCCTGTAATCATGTGGTCCAAAAATTCATCTCCTTCCTGCTCGCATCGAGTCAAAAACGATAAAGCACAGCCCAATCTTTTTGTTTTGTGATCGTCGGAAAGCAGTCTTGGAACCCACCGACAACACAAGATTCGATAATTCAGTTTCTCCGAAACAATGCTGTACAAAACTGACCTTGATACCTATGGAAAATCAATTGATAACTTTGAAATCGTGAATCTTCGGTCCTATCGAATTTTGTTGTCCATATCACGAACCAAATCTTCAGTAATCAGAGAAGGTCGGCCAGGGCGTGGCTCATCATGCACATTAACCGTCCTTGAACATTCTCACCTACTTTCGAACTTTACTGTCACTCATTGCATTATCACCATAAACTTCGCAAATCAGACGGTGAATTTCCGCTGCTGCTAAGTTTTTTGCACTCAAGAATCGAATTACAGATCGTATCTCACAGTCGGCGGGCGACTCAATTTTCTTAAACATTATAAACTTCTATAGCTCAGCACGCAGACCGACGACACGGTTTTCGAAAGCTTTCATTTTGACCCTTTTCTCGTTTTGTCATTTCTCTTATTATACCTGTTTATAGCTTTGTCATTGTCGTCTACTAGTTGCGGTTCTCTCCCTACTAATTCAGTGGCCGTCTACACAAAGTTTTGGCGCAGCTTGGCCTGTGAGGCCCTTGCGCCATAAAACCGCATACCTACCTACCTACCCTACTAACTCAGTGGCCATCTACACAAAGTTTTGGCGCAGCTTGGCCTGTGAGGCCCTTGTGCCATAAAACCGCATACCTACATACCTACCTACCTACCGACGACACGGCTGCAAATGGCGTCTAAACGCGCACAAAGTATGATGGAAGCAGACGCGCATGGCCCACTACGGCGATCGCGCGATATTCTCACTCTCATTCACAAACGGACCTTATTTTAAAAATAACCCTCGTATAATTGATTTTAATAAGAGCTGAACAGTGATTTTTTTCTGGTGTAGCCCCTTTAGCCCAATTGTGCCGATAGTCTGACATCAGCCTCCCATGTGAGGCTGTGAGAGGAACAGCAAGGCATGGCCAACTACAGAGTTTTGGATATTATCACTTTTAATATCAGGTCCAAAATCAGATATCCACTTTGCGTTGAGGGATTTCCTGTAGTTTTTCTTTTAAAACCAAAAATGTTTCTAGATCAAATCCAAAATTACAATTAATACCTTTCATATATCTCTAAAGAGTTGTGCGATCTGGCAATGGCATATATTGATTATTTCTTATAAAATCATAGCAACTGAGTGATCTTATCCGCAAGTATAAGCATTCTAGTAGACAGTCTGGATCATAACGGATATGTTTATCAGGATGATTGCTGTAATCTATAGCATGCTTAAAAAACATTTCCTGGCGAAATGGCAGTTTATCATTTTGTAGTTTGTAATTTTGTAATTCCTGCTTTGTTTGCTGCAGTTTAGATTTTAGCTGTTTGTTTTCAGCTTTCAACAATTGATATTTTTCTGTAAGTTGGCCACAGTTTTTTTGAAGTTGTGAAGTTTTTCCTTCATACATGTTATGGCACCTGAGA
>WUQG02019574.1:0-11483 GCA_011317285.2 Androctonus mauritanicus | reverse complement strand
ATTTAGAGAGCATGAATACAAATTTCAGAGAAACGGTTTGTTTACATCAGGGTTTTTCTTAACCAGGACAGACTATACATAATGTATAACTGCACACTATTAAACAATTTAGCGATCATTTGAAATTTAAGTGTAAATCAGTCGACATGTAGCTCACTACAGTGTATTAATAATAAAAACATTGATTGAGTAAATTATTGCGAATTCTTAAATGATAAAACTTCATTTTAACATGAAAAATATTTAATTATAAATAAATATGGGCGCAGAATATGCTTTTTAATTACTTAAGTGTAAAGGTACGTTTTATCTAACTTTCAGACATCTTCAGGGTTAAAATAATTGCCACTATTATTCCTTAAAAATTAAAGATTTTTAAGAATAATATCTAAAAATTTCGAAGAATAACATATAAAGCATTAAACTTTGTCTTCCATTTTTCATCAACGATCTTTTTTAATTCATATTCGCCTTTTTTATACTCCGACAGAACATTTTTAATTCTAGTATTTTTTTTAGTATTGAATTTTATGAGAAAAGCAGAATTTCGAAAAACAATTACTCGAGAATATTATTATTTGTTTGGTTTAAATGGTTAAAATTTTTTATTAATCTTAATTTTAAATTTTTATAGTTTTAATCTTTCTAAATTTTAGTTATATAGTTCTAATTTATATTTTCACGGTATTATTAAGTAAAAATTTCTATTTGCGGATTAATTTCTGCTTTTTATTGTTTTGGTGAATCACGTGTTAATTTAATATTAATTCGGACCTTAAATAATCCTGAGATGAGGATGTTAATCCAGTTTTATTTATAATAGGGAGTCTTCCTAATCATTATGAGGCTTCTGGAAAACAAAAAATCCGCAAAAAAAATGAGGCCTTGAAATGGCTTTGAGGCTTATAATGAAATAAATTCACTAAATGACTAAATATCATCTGGAAAAAATTCTGAAATATAATATAATATAATTACAGTTTAAATAAAAAATTACAGTTTGAATATTTAAATAATTTGAAGATTATTTATTATCTATTTTTGCATTTGCTGAGAATTTGGAAAGAATATGAATTGTATTTTGATTTTTGTAATTACGATAATATCGTGAATACAAAAATTGTTGATTAATTGATTAAAAACATTATTATAACGAACATAATGTATATCTTTATTACTCGACAGGAAATAACAATTTCATTGTTATTTTCTATTAAGAAAATGAAAAAAGACAAATTGAAAACAGAGCTCTCATTCATTATTACATGGTTGACTTTAAAGAACTGAAATTGCCAATTTTTCTAGTTTTATGGACAAATATTTTAATATTTTTATTAGTCGAAGTTCAACACGAAATACCAAGTAAAAAATTTTAAAAGTTGAAAAATACAACTACGTATCTCTTATTTATTTTTGCAAGATAGGATTTTGTGGCATTTAAAATTATACAAAATGTTATTCTTTTTGCACAAATATAATTTACATACACAATGTTTCGAGTATTGTAAGCGGATTTAGCCTGTCTACTTCCACTGACGCAGATTGCAGTCTTCCTCAATGAGATTTGTTTATTCTTGCGGATATTCTCTAAAGAAAGAAATTTCTGCTGACAAATATCGAACTCTGAGAGGAAATACATGATAAATGAAGACTTTTGTTTTAACTGTTTGCTACTTCGGGTTTTGACTAGGAAAAACTAGAAATTCCGGACTTTGAATAAGAAATGTTCGGCATTTCGAGTTCGGCCTAGGAAATACTAGAACGTCCGACAAGCATTAGGACGTTCTCGTTTTGACTAGGAAATTCTAGCATTTCCTGAATTCGGGTTTGTTCTGTAACATATACAACAAACTAATCGATATATCATATTTGAATAGAATATAATCATTTCCATGTATCTATGTATAATATGTGTGTTATTAAGTTTTTAATTTAAAATTATTATTGAAATGAGAGCTTTTTTAAGTTTGTAGAAACGCTGGTCTAAAGAATCAACTGCAGATAAAAATTTTAATAAAAGCATGTAAATATATATATGTAGGATATTTGTGTATATGTCAATCATGATGTCAATATATATGCTATATTATAGCGGAAAGAACTGATCATTTTGATACGTATATATAAATATACTGTATATTTACTGTATATATAAAAAATAAATTATAATTTTTATATTTAATATATGTATAATATTTAATAATAATAAATATTATTATTATTATTTATTATTATTAATAAATAATATATAAATATATATTTATATATATATATATCAAATCACTTCTTGATACATATATTGAAAAATTTGATATAGTAAATTATTTTTTTATAATTTGGATAAAAATAAATTTGTTACATTTACAAAATTTGATAATGTCATATTAATCATGAAAAGATATAAATATAAAAATATTTATATCCTTTCATGATACGTTCGTGAACATATATATATATATTGCAATTATATGCTTTTATACAAGTTCATCGGCATGAATAATAATAAAGCAACAAAAAAGTTATTTTTTTATTATAACTCTTTCAATTTTGTGGCGGCATAAAAAGTTTGTCGCTATGAACTAGTATCTATTTGTCTGATGCTTAGGAGTCGCCCTCTTAGGATTATAAATTGCTTGAGATTTTATCATCTTCATACGATGATATATACTAAATTAGTTTTTCAGGAACGTTTTGCCTTGAGGAGAAAATAAAACTGTAGGAAATTTAGCTCAATTTCTTTTGATTGGATGTTCTGATTGTGTAATATATTTTGTGACATTATGGATTCTGTTAAAATCACTTTAGATTTTACGTCTCTTTTAATCATCACAATCCAGCATTAGCACATCAAATTCTCAATTTCTTTCATGATAGCTCTCAATATTTGGATGGTAAGCTGCATTTTATATTTTTCAAAATGATGATCATTGACCCCGACTAAAATAACTTCCGAAGAAATCATGGAGCGGCACATGTGAGTTATTCTTTTAAAGTTTGCATCTATTATACAGAAATACGTTTTTCAAGAAATCTAAAGTTTTTAGAATTAAAATTTAAAAATATCGATAAAATTAATTGTAAAATATAAGCAAAATGTAACTGTGATAGATGGCGCAATAAGCTTTTAAGATGGCGTGACTCAATTTTTTTATTTGATGAAACGAAAATCTTCCTGATTATTTATGAAAAAATTGATTGCTCAGAACTAAATTATAACATTTGATCTAGAGGGATGTAAGTGTATTGCTCAAATAAATATTAGATAAAGCATAAATCTTCATACATATATTATTTGTAAGATATTTTTTAATATTAAACACAATTTAATATGTTATCGGGATGATAACAATGCTATTTTTTCCCTCATTTGCGTTTTCTAAATATTTAATAAATTGAAACTTGGATTTTATATGTGATATGTGTACTTAAAATTTAATCAAGGACATGTCTTTTAGTGAAAAAAATATCGAAGAAAGTCATAGTGAGGTCACCCATACTGATAACATTAATATGGATGATATTTTTCGGTGTGATGTCATGATTAACATGAATGATTCTTCTATAGACGATATAAATGATGCATTACCACTACATAATGAAATTAACTACGATCCCAAGGATGAGGATGAAAATTCTATCGATATAAATAGTCACTTAAAGGAAGAAACTATGAATTGTGAGAATCGAAATGATAATGTTGAAATTCTTCTTAATGATGAATTCAATCCTGATGGAAATGATTTTGAACACAATTTTTGTGATGATATATTTTCAAATTTTAATGAAAAAATTAATGAAGAAACAGTTTCAAAGAGAAAATCGTTTATATGTGATATCTGTGGTAAGAAATTTTTAAACACTGTAAAATTAAAGTCACATTTAAAAGTTCATACAGAAGATACATCTCTTATGTGTGACATATGTAATAAAAAATTTACAACTCCAACAACAATGAGAAGACATAAGCAAATTCATACATCTGAAAAACCTTATGTATGTGAAGCTTGTGGTAAAGCATTTAGAAGAAAGTTTGATTTACAGACTCACACTTTTATTCATACTGGAGAAAAACCATATTTTTGTAATTTATGTCATAAAGGATTTACCAGTAGCAGCCATTTAAATAAACATATAAAAATTCATACTGATGATGGAATTCTCAATAAAGAACATTTTAAAGGCAGTTCAAATACACATTATAGAAATAATACTGCAGGAAATTTATATAAGTGTGAAGTGTGTGGTAAAGAATTTCAAAAAAGAATATCTTTACAAATACATCTGGGAATCCATACAGGTGATAAGGCATATGTTTGTAATATATGCAATAAGTTATGTTTAACTAGTGATGATTTAGAAATGCATCAAATGGAACATTCTGAAGGAAACCAATTATCATGTAATATATGTCATAAAGTATTTCTTAATAATAAACAATTACAAGTTCATTGTCGACTTCATAATCAAGAAAAATCGCATATATGTGATTCTTGTGGAAAATGTTTTGCTAATCCAAGTACTTTGAAAATCCATGAAAGAATACATACTGGTGAAAAACCTTTTCAGTGTGATACATGTGGCAAAAGATTCAGAGTTAGTGGAAAATTACAAGTGCATATAAGAATTCATACTGGTGAAACACCATACATTTGTGAAGTGTGTGGAAAAGCATATACCACTAGCAGTGATCTTAAGAAACATTTTCGTATTCATACAGGTGAAAAGCCATATATTTGTCAATCTTGTAATAAAGCTTTTAGAAGAAGTTGCGATTTAAAAGCACATCAGAAAATCCATACTGGTAAAAAAACTCATGTATGCAAATATTGCAATAAAGGTTTTATGAATAATACTAAGTTAACAATTCATCTAAGGACTCACACTGGAGAAAAGCCTTTTCCTTGTGATTCTTGTGATAAAAAATTTGCAACTAGTTATGATTTAAAAATGCATCAGATGACACATACGGGAGAGAAACCATTTCTTTGTGACATATGTAATAAAGGATTCATTAATAATAGTCTAATGAATTCACATCGAAGAATTCATACTGGAGAAAAATTACGGACTTGTGATTTTTGTGGAAAATCATTTGTTAATCTCAGTTCTTTGAAAATTCATCAGAGAATCCATACTGGTGAAAGACCTTATAAGTGCAATATTTGTAATAAAGGATTTAGAACTAGTGGAAAATTGCAAATACATGTGCGGACTCATACTGGTGAAGCACCATATGTTTGTAAGGTATGTGGAAAAGGCCATACGACAAGTAGTGATTTGAAGAAACATTTTCGTATTCATACTGGAGAAAAACCATACACCTGCAACATATGTGAAAAAGCATTTCGTAGAAGTTGTGATTTAAAATCACATGAAAGAATACATACAAGAGACCAACATCCTATATAAGCTTGAAAAATATAATAATTTAGTTATGTTAATGAATATTTATAATATAGATAATTATTATAAATATTAAAATAATAAATATATAATTATTATATACATATAGATCCCACTTTGCATCATTTCAGTTTTTTTTTTTTTTGAAGTTGCATTGTAAAATAATTAAGTCATTATTTAGCTTTGAGTCATAAAATTTAACATTTGCATTATTTATGGAATCTTTTTTCCTTTCGTTGCATAGTGGCTCATTATATAGTTTGGGTACTGTTCCCTGTACATTACCACTTAACTACTTGTGGTGCTGCAATATGTAAATACAAACAAAATCCATTTACTTACATATTCACTATCTTTAGGAAACTGGCAAAATTATATTCTTGACATTTTTTTATTGCTGTTAGTGCAACCAAATGCAACACAATATGGCACAATAAAAATTTTACAAATAAACAGTTTCATTAAATTAAAATTTTATTTGAAAACACTTTAATTTATTGAATCTACATGCTGAGTTACTTGACTCAGTTTTACATCAACAAAGCAGCTAGCAGAAGAGAGGTGCACATCAGTGCACTTTTTATACTATGCAGAATACTCTTTTTTCCTGTAGTAGTATTAGTGTAAATTGCATTATTCAGTTCTCTCTTCCAGTATGAAGTAGCTGTATTGTATAAGCTATATGCTGCTGTTTTTACTTATTAAAAATAGTAATGCCAATTCCCTCTCTTTCAAGTATTTCAATGTCATCTTATGAAAATTAAATATTGATTTGTGTCATTTCAGAATGCATCACATTTTTCAAGATTGCATCCCCAATGCAAAGTGGATTCTGAGTGTACACACAATTATCTGTATCATAAAATATTTAATAAATAATTTCTTAAATTCTTACAAATTGATTAAATTTCTATAAAGTTTGGTCTTGTTACTTTATAAAATAATGAAATTGGACATTTTTGTCAATATAAAAGAAATTTAAATTTTTGATAGAGGTCTTTATTGAATTTAATATTAATTAAAATAGATAACTATAGGAAATAAAAAAAGAACTTTTAAATAAGAGTTAATAGATTTCTAATGGTACTAAGAAATATTACAGTATGGGTATTCTTCATATGAATAATGAGCTTTTCAGTACAATAGATCATGATGATAAATATGTGCAAGAAAAGTATTCCTTAGCTTCCTGTAGTATAGAAAGAAATTTTTCTTTGCACATTTAGTATTATCTATTGTCTGAAAAGTTCAAATTAAGAAATATACATTAAATTAATTGAAAACAATAATAAGAACTAAATTTGAATGTTCTTATGAATTCAATTGTAAGTTAAAATCAGTTTCAGAATAAAATATTGTAAATAATAAGGATTGTGTTTTGGATACAAACTAAAATACATCAGATATCAAAATAATTGTAATTTAAACAATATCTTAATTTCAAGTATATAAAGAAGAAATAATAGTACAGTTGTAGGCAAAACCTGATTTTAAGCCAAATTATCAGTATTGTCTAATGGACTAGTATTGTCTGAATGTCATATTAGTATTGTCTAATATGCCATTTAGACAATACTAGTTATGCTGAAAACTTATAGGCAATACTAGTTTAGACTTTAAATACAGATAAACAACAAGGTCATTAAAATTTGTGATGAACACTAATTATATTATCATCATCTTTTTAACTAAACAAAAGAGATATAAAACACTGATTAAAATAGTTTATTTTGGCATTTCTCTGGCATCTGACATACTGTAGAATGTGGGCGTGCATTTTGTCAGAGTGTGACTTTGGCCCAAACTGGTAGTTTCATTAACATGTTTGGAGTGATTAAGAAAATAAAAAAAATTAATGACAAAAATAAATGTTTTTTGAATAGTCAAAAAGTCAATTCTTAGTTTTATGAAAGTTGTATGTAGGCCTACTGTTTACTTATAAATTATTTTAATAATTTATAAACTACAATTGTAGTTTATAAATTATTAATTGTAATTTATAAATTATTCTACAAATAAATAATTCATGTATTTTCTGAATAATTCAAATGTTTGATTAATTTATTCTCAGATAGGTTATGATCCAAATGAATAGTACTTTACTATAAATTCGAAGATTTTTCTATTGTGAATATAATAAGAAAATGATTTGTCAAATTTTAAATAATAAGTAGAAAATAATCTGCCAATAATAATAAATAATAATAATAGCAGTAATATCTGTAGTAGTAATTAAATATAAAATATATATTCTAAGTTTCTTACTGACCATGTTTTTCCTATACCTGGTTTTAATGTGTTAAATCTTGTTTATTTGAATTTGTTAAAATGCAATTATGCTGTAGCTATTTATTATCGCCTTATTAAATTATCAAATATGGCTTTTATCAATGTATTGTAATATTGCTGTTAAACATTTTGATATTTTTGAGTGATCACATTAATAAATTTCTTTCCAATCACTCATTTTACAAATACATTGATAATCGGGGACATACTTATGCATAAGCGCCAGCCTGGGGACCTGCAAATATAGTCCTCTAAAAGTTAAAAATTTGACAAAAATTTTTAAAGAAATTTTGAATTTTACTTCGAAAAATTACAATAATGAATTATTGCGATTAAATTAAGATACTTGAATAGATTATATAAATAAAAATCGAAACAATTTTTGCCATCATTCAGTTCAAATTAGCAATATGCCATGATTCATAACAAGTGCCGGGGTATAAGCCGATTGCACGCAATCGGGCTCCGCTCTTGAGAGGACCCCGTGTTTGTCAAATTTTGTATAATTAAAAATTATATTAAGAAAAAATATTAAATATTTCGTTTTTTCAATATTCGCGTAATGTATAAATGATACGATATAATGAAGTTACAGAATATTACAATAACCGGAAACGTCTATATATTCAATTAATTCTTTTACATTGTACTCTATCACAATATTTTGGATATAGGTTTGTATTACCAGTTATCTATACTATGCGCGGCAAGAGTGGATTAACTGCAGCTGCATTGATGCTTCTATCAACTTTCGCCGCGCGTAATATATTGTACTGTACATAGTCTTGCAGTATCAACTGGAATTGCCTTCTCGCATTTGCGCGGTCGTAGAAAATAAAGATATGCACTGTTATCTTTTTTTTTAAATTCCTTTTAATTTGCATAAATAAGTATTAATTGAACTTTTTTATGTATTTTCATATGTTGATTTAATTTTCTGAAAGAATGAAAATTTTCCACATTACCTATATATCATAATTATAATATTTTGTAATATTACTGTAATCACGTTTATCATTTGTTGAAAGAAGTAACATTCTGCCAAATAGAAAGTGTTTGGATACAAATAAATTTTTATTTATTGTTATTAATAAGCAAAATATGCCACGTGAATAAAAACGTTATAGTTAACAAACAGACCTTTTTTTAATATTCTGAATAAAAATGTTATAGTTAACAGGCAGACCTTTTGTTTATTCTCCTCATTTCCTTTTGCATACCTATTAAATATTACATAATTTTTAAATTTGATATAATTTCGCATATCACCTCGGAATAATCTACGTACCATAAGTTGAAAACCGCTGGCATATAGAGAAAGCTCTAATGGATCGATTTGGATGCAATTTTTTTAAATGACAAAGTGCATTAAATACTCTAAAACTTACGCCTATTTCATATAGAAATTTGCATGCAATTTCTATATGAAATAGCAAGAAATTGTAAGATTTCTTCATACGGCTTTGTTTAAACCGTTGCTGTTGAGCTTCTACTGGATCTAAAATATTCAAGAAGCATTTTTTGGAATACTCTTCGAACGTTCTATCTATTAATGAAAATTTTATAATAATAAAATTTTACAATTAAATATGTACTGTCTGTTGAAAATGATATAATACCAATTATTCTGTGAACTTTGATTTACGAATAAATTTGAAAATATTTTCAAATTTATTCGTAAATCTATATATGAAATCTAGCGATTAGAGAGTATAACAGGGTTAATGCATACGATAAGATCCTGTAAGCAATACTCGTAATTATATTACAATATTCTTCAATATTTTGTAAGATACATTATTCTAGCTATAATATTTGGCGTGAAATTTGCATAAATGCACTTATTTTAAGCTATTTTATGAAATTCCACCTTCTTTAAAATCTAACAACGGACCTTCACGAATTTGTGAATTTGATTTCTGAAAATTCATAATACCATTCGATAGAGCACCTTAAGAAACCTCTACACAGACAACATTTATCGGCGAACCGCTGATGAGATGAAAGTTGCAGAAGTTCAAAGTTCACAGAATAATTAGTATTATATCATTTTCAATGGGCATAGTACATATTTAATTGCAACTATTGTGTAGTACTACCATAAGAATGATTGTATGATTCAGACAAAAATGGAGGAATAGTGAGCACATTTGAAGAAAGATAAAGGTGGACAATTGGATTTGTGACATATTTCATAAGTATTGAAATTGAAGCAATCATCAACAGTGTAATGAATGGTTCAAGTCGCAGTCAAGATATCCAGTTTTGTAGAAAGAATACCGGATCATATTTGGAAAATTGGAGCTGTAAACTGAAAGTGAGTGAGTTTCTTCAATTTCAATACTTGTGAAACATGTCATGAACCGATAGTCTAACTTTATCTTTCTTCAAATGTGCTCACTGTTCTTCCTATTTTTGTCTGAATCACACTATCATCTTTGAGGTACACAGCAGCTGCAATTATATATGTACTGTGTCAGTTGAAAATGATATAATACCAGTTATTCTGTGAATTTGGAATTTCTGTAATTTTCGTTTCATCAGCGGTCCGCAGAAAAATGTTGTCTGTTGAAAGGTTTCTTAAGGTGCTCTACCGAATGATCCTCAACATTTTCAAAAATCCAATTCACAAAATCGTGAAAGTCCCTTGTAAGTAATCACCAGTAATATCAGAAAAAGAAAATGTGACATTTAGATAATTCTTTTCCCTTTAATATCTAAGAATATATATGAACTATTAGAATACAATACACTTTGCAGTAGGCCGAAGGGAAAATTACATTCACTATATTATTAAATGTTTTCATTGTCGGCGGGAGATTTCAGAGAACTGTGCAGAAACACTGCATGATTATGATGACGACGACGATAAAGGATGTATACTTGTAGATTCAGATTGTTGTAAAGGATCACACAAATGATCATCCAACTCATTTGATAGCTGTATCCCGTCACTAGTACTAACTGTAGCAACTGGAGTAATGTTAGGATCTTTACACAGAATTTTATCTAAGTCCTCCAAAAATTTTACAGATTTCTTACTTCTTCCACTTTTACGATTGTTGTCTTTAACAGCCTTATAAGTACGAAGCATTGCTTTCCACTTATTCTCACATTGAACAAATGTCACATTGTGACCATAACTTATCATTTTCTTTGAGATTTCTTCCCATACCTAAAAGCAAGAAAAATATTTTATTAATAAAAACTACTTTCAATAAATTCCAAAATGTAATTTATAAATTTATGATTCAATTGTATATAATGATATTTTTGGTAACAATGTGAAGAGGTTAACTCTGACCTATCCTATTTTGTTAGTAGAGATCCTATATTTTTACTGGGGTTTCTTTACATACAAATTAACATGTATTTATTGTAAATTTATTGTTTATTTGATAACTTAGTCAAAGTAAATATCAGATACTATAAACAATTTAAAAGATGAAAACTAATTCAATATAGTATAACTAAGTAGAAAAACTAGCAAAAAATATTAAACCCTAAAATATCCTGAAAATAAAATAATAAAAATCTCTATAAATAACTTTTTAGATATTTTTTAACATAGGAAAAAATGTACTATTTACTAATGAAATCATTAGTAAACATTTCCTTAATAATATATAATTAAAATTTTACTGCCATAATGTCATAATATTTCATTTGAACATGTAGTTTGTATCCAAGCCATCATAATATGTGACACATTAAATTATTTTAAATTAATAAGAGATTATTTTAAAACAAAAATGTTCAAGTTAATTTTATAAACATTCTATCACTATTTA
>WUQG02019563.1:0-11484 GCA_011317285.2 Androctonus mauritanicus | reverse complement strand
ACTGCTTGTTTTAATGAGTATTAGAATTTCACCATCACCATAGATATAATGAAGAATTAAATTTGGTTTTTTGAAGGGAAATGTTTTTTCCAGTTTCAAGTTTTTTAAAATGGTAGAGCCCAGTGCCTTTTTGACTCAGCGCCGTTGTGTGCCACACGACCTTGCACGTATTGATGGCACAGGCCTGGCTACACTTCCACCATGGATGTAGGCAATCATGTGATAGAGACTGATATCACTATTAGTTAAATGATTGAAAACAAATATTAAGAAACTAATCATGGAAAATTAACATGAATTCTAGGATGTCTTTTAATAGAAAATAATTTTCTTTCCCATAAATTATGACATATAATTTATATTACTTCCTGATGTGAGATTAAATTAAACCATGCTGATCATAAGAGAAGTTTTATTACAGAAATGTTTTCAATCTACTAGTGAGATCTTCAGCTGTACTATTCTTTATTTTAATGAATATAACTGATATGTGCACATTTTTTCAATTAAATTTATAATTAAGTCATACTTTTCATTCATTTCATTCCATTATTGAACAATACAGTAATGATTAGATGATAAAAATTACCAAATAGTATTCCATCTAATAACATTCTAGGAACATAACATTGACTTATAGTTCTAGGCCTATATTGTTTTTGTTTCAGTTAAATGATTTTCAGGAATCTAATCCTGACATTAAATGCAAATCTACTTACTAAATTTAATTGTGCATAAAATTTATGATTCTATTCTTTGGAATTAGATATAATGTTATTTCTGTAAAACAGTTTTATAAACAGATATAATTTTATTCTGTATCAGTACTGTTGGGATATTTATATTACTTTCTGTTCTTTCAGTAAAACACAAAGATGAAGATCTGTTGTGTAGGATCAAAAATGTTTTTCATAATAAGTTTTTCCTATTTAATGCTTATATTTGATTTATATAAAATTAATTTGTATTAATATTATCAAATATATATAAATATAATATGCAAAACTTTATAGCATTACTATTGATTGTGAACTATTGTATCACAAATAATTTTATCACATTATATTGTATATTTAATGCACAAATACATTGTATAAGGTGGGGAATAAATATCTTTCCATTATTAAACCTCTATTCTGGAGTACCTAAGCAATGGAGAAAAATGAAACATATATTTACTGCAAAATCTTTAATTCTATCGAATATCAATAAGAATACTTATAATTAAACCTAATGGTTAACACGACTCTGCAAATCCAGAGTTCTGCCTGAGCTCAAGTCTTTTACTACTTTCTAACTTAATATATAATCAAAACAAACAACGATTAAGTTTAACGTCTAACCGACAAAGTAAACAACCGGAAAGTTACAACTATAAGTATCAAACAAGTGTTAGAACTATAAAAAACCAAAAACTGTACACTGCCAATAATTAATACATGAAATATCTGAAGCACTATGGCAGGGAGATTCACAATAAAACTTAGAGAATTAACGAGAAGAAGTGCTTTCGATTTTTTATTAAAATCATCATCAGTTTCCCTACACTGAACAAATTCAAATAGAACAAGAATCAAACTAATAATTATGGTAACATTAATCATTACATGAATAATTCTTTGAATAATAAACAGTGTAAAAAATATATATATACAATTATCATTAATGTAAACATAGATAGGGAATTGTATATATATTTTTTACTGTTTATTATTCAAAGAATTATTCATGAATGATTAATGTTACCATAGTTACTAGATTGATTCTTGTTCTATTTGAATTTGTTCATTGTAGGGAAACTGATGATGATTTTAATAAAAAATCGAAAGCGCTTCTTCCCGTTAATTCTCTAACTTTTATTGTGAATCTCCTTGCCATAGTGCTTCAGATATTTCGTGTATTAGAACTAAACTAGCAAAAACTATGTTAGAAAACTTATACTAATAAAAATTCTTAAGTGTACACTGCCAATACTAATATAATAAAGAATTAACAAGCACTATGGCAGGGCATAGTGCTTGTTAATTCTTTATTATACTAATAAATTGAATAACTTCTCAAAACATGTTAAATAATAATAAAATATAAATTTATTAGATTCAGAAACCACTTACAAAAGTGTAATCAAAGCTTTAATAAAGCAACTTCAAATATTCAACAAAACTTATTTAATCAAAATTCAATTATCCAAAATCAAATTATTCACAAGCAATAATCCTTAAAGACTACTAAAATTCTACTACCTCCACAACCGATATAAACTTTAAACCATTGTAGAACCTTACAAGAATTCAAATGTCATTCAACTAATTTTACTTTGAGACCAACACCTCTCTACACCTCTTTACATCTCTTACTGATTAAGGAAAGAATGCCATTTACTGATAAGCAATCAGATTTTCAATACACCATCATTTTCACTACAATTTTAAGTGACAAAATCACTGAAAATAGCACTTTTAACCATTTTTTGGCATTATTTACAATTGTTCAACATCAATCATGACCACCAAAGTCTCAGGTCTTGAACTTATCTCAAAGAGATAAGTTCAAACATGCTCTGCATAGCAAATCACTTCCACTGATTTACAGTGATAAGTCAATCATTTGGAATTGTATTGTATTTTATTATAGAGGAATTGTGACCAATTCCAGATTCCATAATTCGAAATTTTTTTCAAAACAGAGTCTAGCCAACTGCTACAATATACTGGCCTATAGTGAATGTTGTAATAGCTCTGCTATTACAACATTCACTATAGGCCAAGTATATTGTATAACATTCAATATGTTATTCAATATGTTATACAATACTATAGGCCAAGTATATTGTTCAACATTCAATATAATGTGATAAAATTATTTGTGATACAATAGTTCACAATCAATAGTAATGCTATAAAGTTTCCTGCTATTAACTTTCCTTCAGCAGAAAAGCAACATAAAACAAGGGAAAAACTTCACTGAGAGAATAAGCATTGAAATACCTTGTTACTTAGTATCTAGTAAGATGGAAAATGATGTAAAATTTAATAATAAAAAGAAATATTGAAGGACTTTTGGAATGCCTTCGATATCCTAGTTACTGCAAGGATTATAAAAAATTCATGTACATAAGCTGTTGACAATAAAGAATATATAGAAGAAAGTTTGCTTTTTCTTCACAGATATTCAGGATTCAGAGATATTGCTCCAAAAGTTGATCCTGTTGTCTGGGTAACAAAGAAACATGTATGGCAGCAAATTTGATTTGAAAGTTATTTCTAAGATATTTTAAGATTCTGAACTCCTATAATGAAGAAATCAAATTTGATGATCTTACTGAAATACAGAAACAAAATATGCTTGAAGAATTTAGTTTTAACTTGAACCAGAAGATTAGATCATAATTTTAAAGCTGATTGAGGGGCTTTGACTTATTGAACTTTTACGTTTTTTGAAAACTTTGATTTGAATGAGCAATGAGCAAGCAACAAAACATGAAATAAAGAGAATGCATGTTTTCCTTTCAAGAATTCTTTTAGTAAAATTTATCTCACAAAATTCAGTACGTGATTGACTTAAGCTATGATAAAAGACTTGCTTATTGCAATTGCAATTATTGAACTTTAGCAATTGTTCAGATGCACTGACTATAGTTCAAGAGAGAATAAAAAAATTGTCACTTCTCCTTAAATTGTCACTTGATTTGTCAATTTCATATTTTTTGTAAATCTATCGTAAGTATAGAATAAGTATATATCATTTTCTTGGTCAAAATTTGTTGTCTGGAACTAATCATGCCATTTGCACATTGTGTTTATGGAAAATTGGATTTGATTTACATTGTCTCAAATGATGTTGAAAGACAGAGAACCTGTATATTTTTCATATGTTTGTTATATTTTGTTAAGAGATATTAAATTTCTGAATTTTGAGAACAATTTATAATTATTGTAGAACAGAATGATTTATGGAATACTGTATAAGGTATATTATGTTAATCTATATAACAATTAATGTGTACCTAGCAAGTCACAATCATGATCATTTTACATATTGAACAGATAGTCCTTGAATTACACTAATTTGACTTACGATCTTTAAAACCTTTACAATATTCTTAACTTGGCTATTTTCTCTTTAGCACTAATGAGCAGACCCAATATTACTCTTATTTCAAACAAAAACCTTTTATTTGAGTTTTTTATTTTTAAAAAATGTTATTTTATCGATATTTAAAAAAAAACTCAAATAAAAGGTTTTTGTTTGAAATAAGAGTAATATTGGGTCTGCTCATTAGTGCTAAAGAGAAAATAAGTAACTAATAGTTCCCTTAAGAGCAGTGAGAAAGAACCATAGAACTTTGTATAAACTCTCAAAATGTTAAAGTTTAGGTTTTTTGCTTCATCATATTATGGATAATATTGTCAAGCTGTTAAGTCAATCTTCGAGCATGTTTGACCTTAAATAAAATTTAAATAATTGTAATTTAGAAAACATCATCTTCCCAGATGCAATTGTCATTGGAGCTGTAAAAAATATGGTAGAGCAATAAAAAATTTTAGATATCCAGTAGCTCTCTCATTCAAAGCAAAAAATTTAAGGATTTGTAAAGGCTTTCTAAAGTATGAAGAAGGAAGAATTGGCTACTTTTTTTGTTTGGTTTTCTTGTTTTTCTATAGTAAGTCAATAAAGTAAAACAATAACAGAGTTCACATTTTTAAAGTTTATTCTGCATACTGGTTAACTAACAAGTTTCAATTCTCCCATTTCAATGTCACACGTATTAATGGATGTTACATCCTTAATTAGGCAATATTATTTTTTCCACTTAACTCTTCACATACCGTACATTACTTGTTACTATACGATATACACAGCTTATTTACAATAGATCTATATCTGATGTTTTCCATAAATTGAAGAGCGAGGCTCAATACGGCCATATCAGTCAAATTGGCTCAAGGCCAGCTCTGATATAAGATTGATATGAGTACTCTGGTATATAAATTAGTTAAAGTATTCAAATATGATACAATCTAAAAGATTAAGCAGCAAAACAGTTGAAACAATCAATTAATTTTACTATTATACACAATAAAATATAAGATCAACATCTTCCATAACTATAATTTCGGTATATCATAATTTCTATTATAAATTTCGAATATTTTAAATCATAATTTATTATATAAAATAATAAAATATCAAAAAATTTATATATTTTACAAACTTTTGGATAAATTTCATTCACAAAGTATTCAAGTGCAGACTCTGTTATTTTATTATTTATTACTAAGATTTCTCTTTCATGACAGTTTTCCATCCTGATTTCTACTGCTAATAAATCAACAAAAAACCACGTGTTGTTTTTAGTAGTTTATCATCGATATCACTATTTCCAGTTTTCGGCAATAAATACAATACTTTAACAAATACAATTCATGAAAATTAAAAAAGTACTCAAAACTAAAATAATTATTATATATTAAAATTTCTTTAAATTTTTATTTAATTAAAAAAATTGATATAATACAATCCAAGGTACAATCCTCTATACCTATGGTACAGAGTATATATGTTCAAAAATGTGTCGCCATCTGTTATCAATTTTATTCATAAAATAGATTAAATGTGAAACATATTTATATAAATTTAATTGAATTATTAAAAAAGTTAAATTTTAATATTAAGAAATAATTTAGTGGGTAATTAATATTTTTTATATATTTTTTCAGATTAAGGAAGTTTGTGAATACTTATTGGAAATAGAGAAATGATAAGATAAAAAGCTTATTGCTAAAAAATGACGGCACTGTATACTGTAGTTTTAATTTATAAGTAACATTAAGAAGCTTAGATGATCGAATAAGTATGATTTTAAAATAGTATTTCAGATTATGAATTAATTTTATATTTTATATTAAAGCTTTATCTAAAGGAATAATATCTTCAAAGAATATCGATATTTAATAAGTTATATTAATTAAAAAAGCACAGGTATTTGTTTATATTTTATATTTAGTGTGTAAAAATCTTGGTAAAAATAGAAAGATGCTGAAAAATAGATGGCAAATTCTATATAATAAAAAAAAAAAAAATATTTTGGTTTTAAATTGTGATATCTGTTAGTATTTATATTTATACAGTATTAGAATATATTTTGGAACTACATTTCGATATTTTTTTACTGTGATAATTATTACTAATTATTTTAATACTATGTAAAATATCAGGTAGATATTCTGGATTAACTCTGATTATTTCCAGATTTATTGGAATAGTGGTTTTTTCCTAATAAAAACATAAATAAATAATTAATATAAATATTTTCAATTGAAATATTATTAAAGAAGAAAATTAACTTAGAATATATAAAATCAACAAAAATATAATCCAGCATAAGATTGAGAAACTTGTTTTTGATGAATGGAAGTATAGGCAATTCCATATAACATGGTACTTCTACAGCATAGCTTTCTTCAGTAACATAGCTAAAAATAAATAAATAAAATAATGACCACTCTTGTTCATTATATATATCGATGGTTCATTACAGTAATTATAGAATATGGCTTTGCTCAAGGTAGAGATAGGATAGAGATAAAGCAGGAGTCTAACATAGTGGACAAAGTAAGGGGATAGTAACTGGATAGGAGACTATAAAAATTTAAAGATAAATTTAATAAAGATAATTAGAAATAATAATGAGTAATGGGTATAAATTAAAAATTAATAATAATATTTAGTGGGTATAGTAGTAAATATTGCAATTAGTTTAAAAATTAATAAAATAATAGTAGGATATAAAATTAATAATAAATAGTAGGAATAAATTCAGTGTAGTAATAATGATTAGCTATTTTTGCTCTCTTTCTCTAACCCATATTAGACCAGTGTGGGAGGTAATGGTTTACAACCTTTCAGATTGTTTCCATGATGCACAACATAAGAATACAGCCCTCAGTCACCAGCAGCATTGGAAGTCACAATCATGGCAGCAACTGGAGTATGGATTGATGCAGGGGGTGCAAAGGTAGTGCTGGCTGCCTTCGATTACTGACCTCAGCTACATATAATGGATGATCGCTTTTGACAGAAGACCACCTACAGGAATTGGAGAGCGAAGCAGAGAAGATTAACTGGCACATCATTGGACTCAGCAAAGTAAGAAGAAAAGGCAAAAACCTCGCAGAAGTTCGAAGCAGACATCTCTTCTACCACTGAGGGAATGAGACCAATACTAATGGAGGAATAGGATTCCTGATCCGCAAGGACATTGCACACAACATCATCAGTTTCAGCAGCAATTCAGACACAATAGGACACGTCACAATGAAGATTTCCAATAGATACCAACTGAAAAATAATACAAGTGTATGTACCAACAACTAGCAGTGATGATGAGATAGAGTCCCTATATGAAGAAATAACTAGAAAATGAACATCAATCTGGCAGACTTCACGATCATCATGGTTAACTTCAATACAAAAGTTGGAAGAAGACAACAATTATGAATAATGTATGGGGAAAGTATGGCATTGATATACAAAATGAGAGAAGCATAAGACTAGTAGAATTTGCAGCCCACACCAAACTGAGAATAATGAACACCTTCTTCAACAAGAAAGAGCAATGAAATTGACATGGATCAGCCCTAACAGACAGACCAAGAATGAGATTGACTTTATCCTGGCCAACAGCAATTGTACAATCAAAGATGTACAGTTGCTACCATAGACTAGTCCATGCCAAAGTCAAGCTGGATATTCAACATGAAAGAAGATGGTTAATACAATACAGATCATATACCTTTAAAAACATTAAAAGATATTAAGTTTATTTGTATTATCTGTTTAAATATGAAACTATTGTAATTGTGATTTTAATTTATACAACAAAGTAAACACACTCTGCTTTATCAGTATAATACACAAACGAAGCACATTAAGCAAAGTAATAACACTTTAATGCCGTATAACGTTTTCAGGCATTACATCTTGTCCCTCGTCAGTACGGGCAGTTACAAACATTCAAAGATTTGAATATAATTATAGAATTTTTTAAAAAAGAATTGCTATAGTATACAGATAAATTTTTACATATTTGCAAAATAGACATGTGCAAAACATAAAACATTGAATAGATTACAAAAGCACTATGGGTACTTAAAAATACATATATATAGGCATAAACTTTGAGGGTTGGTAAAGACATTTACATAGCATATGTGCAGAAAGACAGTACCATATTACAAAGTCCTGAATTGCTTCCTGGTATCTATCAGGTTGCTCAGGTTAGACGGAGTCCTTCATGGTACAGGTATGCTGAGTCCATTAAAAATGTGTCATGGAAATCAGGTGCAGGAGAACACTATAGGTTGCAGGATTTTATGGCATATTAGAGCACGGAGCTTCTACATCTATATAGGGCATAGAATGGACAAAGCTTATAAACATGAGAGATATATGTGTTTGGTAGCACACCATTCCCAGGCTGATGGGAGATCCACCAGTTGGTTATCATTGATAACTGGTTGCAATAAGTTTAGATTGTTATTCACTTGATTGATAACTGGTATGGAATATTTTCGTTTTTCTATTTCCATAGCTTCTGCAATGTTGAGGCCAAAAGCTTCTCTTATAGGCTTAACAATTTTAGCTCGGTTCCAGTTTATGATGACATTCTATTCATAAGTCCTCATTGCGAGAGCTGTGTTAAGTCTTCCTTTAGCGATGCCAGTCTTATGTTCTTCTAATCTTTTTTCAAATTTCTCTTTGTGATACCTATATAGCATAGGTTACAGTTTTCATCGGTGTTATACAGGGGGACAGTATATATTCCCGCTTTTCTATCTTCTGGTATCTGGTCTTTATCATTCCTAAGCATGTCAAAAACTGTACAGCGTCTTTTTTGAACGAGCGTGTATGTGTCGTCATTCTTTAGTACCTTGGCAATTATGTTTATAATATTATTATCATACGTGAGTGTTATAAATCAATTTAATGGACTCAGCGTACCTGTACCATGAAGACTCCATCTAACCTGAGCCACCTGATAGATACCAGGAAGCAATTCAGGACTTTGTAATACGGTACTATATGTCTTTCGGCACATATGCTATGTAAATGTCTGTACTAACCCTCAAGGTTTATGTCTATATATATATATGTATTTTTAAGTACCTGTGGTGCTTCTGTAATCTATTCAATGTTTTATGTTTTGTGCATGTCTATTTTCCAAATGTTTAAAAATTTGTCTGTATTCTATAGCAATTCTTTTTTAAAAATTCTATAACTGTATTCGAATCTTTGAATGTTTGTAACTGACCATACTGACGAGAGATAAGATGTAATGTCCAAAAACGTTATACAGCATTAAAGTGTTATTACTTTGCTTAATGTGCTTCATTTGTGTATTATGCTCTGGAGTTTATGTGCATTTTTTTGAATCACAATTAATCTTTCCATGATTGTGGAGAAATGATATTAAATAGATTATCAATCATATTAATTAAATCAGTTTTATTTTATACAATATTAAAGTTAAAATGAAATTATATTATTGAATTTTGTTAAAAAAGGGAGATTAAAAATAAACTTTTTCACATATATTAATATATGTAAAAATGTCATTTATAACTATATAATATCAGATCATATATTTACCATATGCATATCACATTATTATTATTAATTCATATAAAAAAGTAACTTCAATATTCTGAGATTACAGTTTAGAGGCAAATTAATCATGTGTTCAGAAGAATTCTGACTTATTAATCAAAAAAGAATGTATTTAAATTTAATTGTATTTATATTTAATCAAGTCGCTGTATATTGATTTTGATTTTTATAACCTCTAACCAAGCTTATTAAATATATTTATTATTAAGCTATCAAATCACAAACTGCAAAATTCTAGGTATTAGATAATAATGAGATTCAATCATAAGTTAGTATATTCTATTGGTTTATTTTATAAAACTTCATAAAGGAATTTAATGCAATATTCTTAAAAGGAAAATATTAGTGATTTCATTTGATTGTGAACTATCCTTTTAGATTGTCATTATTTTACTTCAAAGAATTTTATTCTTAACTCAAAATTTCTAAGTACCATACAATATATAAATTTGTATACTATAAAACCTAAATTTTTCTGGGTCACTGAAACATTTATTTGTGTATCTTTGAATCTCTCTGCTCCTGCACTATTGCAAAACAGTAAATTCAAAAAATAGCATAAGACTGCAGAAAATAATTTATTTGTCAAATAAAGTAGCTTCTGCAATCTTGTGCTTTTTTTTGTTTTTTTTTTTTGAGTTTACTGTTTTATTTATTTATATATAGTATATTTCATTTATCAAAGAAAATATTTCTATTTTATTTATTGTTATTATTTTAGCAAATAATTTTAATATTCCTGAAATAAGGGGAAACGACATTTTAATCAGATCTGAATAACTATACTGTAATTAATTAAAAGCTACATATATTCATAGACTTTGATTTAAAGCATATTACATTATATTAATATCAAATAGAATATAAAAATTGATCAGATTCAAAACAATGTTTCTACTTCATACACATTAATATCCCACCTTACGATTTAATTGAAAAATTAAAAATGTTCCTTTTTATATTTTAAAACCACTCTACAAAATCTCACACACCATTCTTCTTGCAACAAACTTTCACGTTAAATTTGAATTTACTGTCATCTTTCTCTGATTGGTCAATTTTCTACATCATCAAATGTTTTGAAAATTTTCACCAATCAGCACGATTGATTGAATATCCTATAATATTCAATTAATAAATTGTATTCTTTGATATTTTATTTGTGGTTTCTAAACATTTTTACTCTAATTTTAATATTATTAATATAAGATTAATAATCATGAAAAATTGCATTATTCTTTTATTAATTTTTTTGTTATACGGAAGACACTAATACTATGAAGGAGCGAATCAGAAGCGGAAGAGATTATATTTCCGCGAATATATTAATACAGTACTGTATTCATTCTTTAGATATAACATAATAAATAAAATTAATACAATTTTATATTTTATGTTATCAGATCAATTATTATTAATTTATTTTTAATTAATGTAAAAATAATATTTATTCATTGTACTATAGCAGGGACGTATAGACTTGTTAAGACCAAGGGCCGATAGAGTCCCCCAACCATCTTAGATTCACCGCAATATATATTTTGTTTTTGTCAACAGATGACGCCTCTTTCGATTCTATAAGAATCAACCCATCGATGGAATCAACCATGGCATATCCGCCGCTTTGAGCGCTGGCGAACAGATTATTGCTCTTCCAGAGAACTGGAAGTACTACTGGTACGCCTTCGCACCCATACAGCCCCTCTGAACGTATTTTTGTATTCACGTAACTTAGCCCAGTCACCGAAGTGCCCACACTGCGGTCGACTAGAGACGGCATTTCATTTTTGGGTTGAGTGTCCGGCATACCTTAAT
>WUQG02019552.1:0-11484 GCA_011317285.2 Androctonus mauritanicus | reverse complement strand
CAAAGCATCTTATTACTTAATAATTCAGTTATTGCCAGTAAAGTTACGATCCTAATTTATTTTATTAATATTTGTTAAGCTATTTAATGTATAAATAAAAGTTAAGAACAAAAAATATTAAACGAAATCGTTTTCTTGCATGTAAAGTTTATATCCCATCAATATTCTTTCCACCTCCCGTTGCTAATCATCAGATGGAATGGTTGCTACCGATACTGTATCCTACAACGATCAACCACTGCAGTAATGACTCGATCAGTTTTTACATATTGTACGAAAGCCGAACCTTTTCCGCTGATGTCAAAACCTTTCTGTCATAGACTGTACCTGAAATTAGATTTTGAAATCTATAGGTACCCCGACTTATGCTTCCCGGTCCCATCTATTACGTAACTCCGGGGTATTACTGTACTTTCAAAAAAAATGTGATTTTGTTAATTTTTAAAATTGCTGACATTTACGAATTAATTTAATAATAATAATAATAAATATATAAAGTGTTAATCACAATTTTTTTGCAATGTGAAGCAAAGTTTTGAATGACAAATCATTAATTCTTTAATTAAACTACTGTATTATCTCACGAAAAAAGATACTTCCTGCTGAACTCTTTTTACAGGATATTCTTCTTCTATTTTAGTATTAATTTCAAGCATTTCGATCGTGTTTTACCTTTATTAGATAAATTTTCTTTTTCACACGTAAAATACATTTTATTAAAAGTAAGTCCTTTAATTAAATGTATACAATATGCGATATCAACAATAAAAAAAATAACGGGATAATGATATTGACGATGACAGGCAAAAATAAAATTAGCAATGTATCTCGTGTAAAATTTCCGTTTCAGTCTCGAATGCCAGACATAAATATTAATGAAAAGCAAATTTATAATGCAAAAACCAGTAAATGTATGCAATGCTTCAATTCGAAAATATTTCAAAAAATAATATGTATTTTCGTAAGTCTATATGAAGAGAGCTTTTGTTTTTTGACTTGCTTAACGTGTTCGTGAATTTTATGCATCTTAAAACTGTAAATATTTTCGAATGATTAATGCATTAATAGTGAGATCGAATGTGCGCTTAATCAAACAATATAGTAATTTTTGTATGTAACAGTTTGCATGATTCCGTTCTATAGGGAAAAAGCAAACATCTCCGATAACTTAAATAAGGAAAAATAAAACAACATTTTTCGATATTACGATTGTATTAATCCAAATTATTTTCTTGTATTTTAGACTGCGCTTCGAATTTCATACTACTAATATTGATAGATAGATGTAAGCGATAAGATTGCAAAAAGTTTGAATTATCTTTAGCCTGTTAAGATTTCTAAATTATAATCGCAGTTACCTTTACACCTTTCTTTCTCGGGAAGTTCACAATTTATAACTTCCCTTCATCAACTGTTCGAGATACTTATGCTACATTAGCTTTAAAAATTCAACTTAATTGTGCATAATGCGATTGTGATAAATAACTCGTTTATCATTTTCATTGGCAACAGAGAGAGAGAGAGAGAGACATTATCAGTTTCGACAACTTTTATCATTCATTGAATACCTTGTGATCGCTCTCATATCATATTTAAGCTCAGAGTATGTGAGTTACGGTCTTTTTTACCGCTCCAAGAGTCGAATCAAAGGTAAGTACAGTTAAGCCATATTCTATACAGAATTTTATTAATTAATAAATTATTTAATTTGTCAATATTGATTATAATTTATAGGCGAAAACATGAATCCACCGACAGTAACAAAAATAATTTCTCTGTTTTCCCTCTTTGGAGTGACTTTTCTGTTTTGCATGCTGCCGTTGCTGTTGAACAGAATAGCCAAAAAGCAAGCCAACGTCAGCAAGAGGAAATTATGCGAAACAATTCTTAGTTGCATTAATTGTGCCGGCGGTGGAGTTTTTCTGGCTACATGTCTCCTTCACTTATTTCCGGAAGCTAAAGAGCAGATGGAAGACGTACTGGAAACTATGAACTACAAGACGGAATTTCCGCTTTGCGAATTTGTCATGGCGTTCGGATTTCTTCTAGTTTTGGCCACAGAACAGGTAAATAATAAACATTAAACCTGATCTCGAAATGATGCAGCCAACATATACATAAAATTATTGTTTAGATAAGCGCTCATAATTTATGATCTGATTATATTATTCAAAATAATTCTTAGGATCGACTGTTTATCGGAAGGAGAGACATAAAAAGGATCAAACTCTAAATGATAAAAATAATCGATTTAATGGTATAGAACACCCCCTTTTAGATAAAAAAAATTTTTAATATCGATTAGAATATTGATAAAATATCGAGACATTAAATCTTATGAAAAACAATTGTTTTTATTCATAAAATAAGAAATTTGTGAGAATTAAATTTATGTTTCCCATGAATTAAAAGATTTTCTAGGAAGGCGAATCTTATGAAAAAAACATTTTTGTAATATTCATTTATTTTTCAAAGTTTTCTTGAACATTTACGTATTTATCTTAATGTTGTTTTCGTGCTAAATCTTTATATAGAAAGATAAATTGATTTTGTAGATTTTACTTATCGTTGGAGTTTTGCAAACAAAGTTTTCCTTGTTTTAAGTTCTCCCAAATTTTCATAAATCATATGATTTCTGACTAAGCTCCATCAGACTGAGATTTTTCATTATCGTGATAAGTGAAGAAAAAATTGTTTTCAAAGCTTGCTTATTTTAAGTAAGTTCAGTCAGATAAGATAAAAGGAAAGAGCAATGAAAGATTTCTACACGCAAATATATTCTTTAAATGTATTTTTTTTTTTTTTTTTTTGAAAATAATGTAAATTCCAGCGGCCAATTTAGAAATCACTGAACGTTTGATAGTATGCCAATTGAATTTTTTTAAATGCTTATTTTAGTAATAATACCCTGTTAGTAACATTGGTTTTAAAATAAGTAATGAATTTATGGGATAATATATTTATTAAATACAGAATACTTTGTTATTAATATTTAAATATAGGTAAAATTTTGAACAATAGTTATTCAAAATTACAGCTGTTATCATCTTTCATCTGCATTCTATTGTAAATAATTTTATTTGTAACAAAGATTACGTCATTATAATTTTATACTTTGACATTTTGAGGAAAATTCAAGGAATAAATGAATTTTCTTTCATCCATTAAAATATTACAATTTCCTTAAAATCTGCTATTAAATTTTTCCTTTTGACAATAATAGGTTTTATTCTGTCTTCTATTGTTTTGTTTATTTTTGCGAATATCCAAAGTACAGTGCGTTCGAAAAACTAACTATACATCTGTCATAACGATATTGTAACTACTACTACTTGTAACTATACTAGTACAACGACTTGCCTTACAATAGTTGTTGGAAATGGTATAGTAATATAGGTAGTATAGATATACCATTGGTATAAGTCTGTAGACTTTTGCAGAAAACATTATTCGTAGAAAACATTATTCTATATTCCAGTCCCTCAACATATAATCGTGTTTATTTTTTTTTTTTTTTTGAATAAAAATATAATAAAATTTTAAGTATGAAATTTCACTTGTTTACTAATCACTATTATTATTATTTTGAATCTTTCACAATGTATTCATTACTTTGTTTATTTTTCATCGATGGCAAATTTTAAAATTTTTAATTGAATCTTTTTGTTTTTTAATTTTTTCCCTTATACTTTTATTAATATAAAAATCAGTTAGTTTCCACATACGGCATTTCATCATTTAGTAATTTAAGAGAGCAATAATGGCGAATGCGAATGATATTGATATGAACAATGGGTTAAAAATTTCCCTCAACTAATAACTCCCGAAACTTGATTTACATGTTTAGAGCAATGAGTAGATAGTTGTACATTATGGTCTTTTCTGAAATTAAATAGGTGTCACACTACATTTGAAAATTATAAAAACTTTGAGAAAGTTATATTTTATAATGAAACAGGATATTATACCATCCATGTACTATATTAACAAGTTTAAATACGTAATTCGATGATTTCAGAAAAGTCTATAAAGAATTATTTTTTAAGATATCGAAGTATTGCCTTTAGAAATTGCACTTATTCCATAAGAGCAGCAGCAGCATTTTAAAAAATCAAAAATATTGCATAAAAACCCTACGATATAGTAAAAAAATGATAATGTGTTATTTGCGAATATGTACTTTAATTTGCAATGATTAAAAATATATACCATCAAAATTCTATTGAATGGTATAATCTATATTCTGTCTTATAAATCATCAAATGATTCCATATTTATTACAGAAAATCTCAATTTTGAATACCGGCCATTTTTTAAACAGTAAAATATAAATTAATTTATTCAGATCATCTTCAATGACTTGAACATTCTACTAAATGTCAGAAAAATTCAACCACTAATTCAGGAAATATTAATAAAGTATCTCAGAAGTTTGATCCGAAATTATCGTGGAATATCCCATTTTAAATGATTGAAGCTAGTGGCCAGCTTTAATACAGAACATTACCGAATTTCATTAAAATTTATTAATTGGTAGAGACACCCCCAGTGTCTTATAAATCTCATTTTCCTTCGGAAACTAGGACAAAATGAAAACAAAGAGAAGGACAAAGAGAAAACTTATTTGATTAGGAGCATTAATTTTCCAGAAAAATGACTTTTAAAGTCTTGTGATACGATATCCAGTTTTATAGTCATTGATCTGATATTTGTTTGCATAAATTGAAAAGAAAACAATACCAATGTGCTAGTGTTTTTTCTTAGTAGTGTTGTTGTTATTTTTAAATAAAACTGTATTTGCATAAATTTCGGTCTTCCGAAAAACTGGTTAACTAGTCTGCAATAGGCAGAAAGTCGTACAAATATTTATATTTATTCTTAAAAATAGTGACTAATATGGTCGACAATGGCAAACTGTAAAAATTTTTTTAAGAAAAACGATGGCAAATTAGCATGGCTGTTTCTCAATTTGTGTAAATTGAAATATTAAATTGATTAAAATTACGAAATTGGATTCACAAAACAGATTAGAGGCTAAGTTTTCCAGAAAAAACTATTTCAAATCAAACTTTTTTTACAATTTGGTCTTAAGAAATCGATCTTGAAAACAGTATCATTTTTTTGCGTACATTCTATATAATCTTCTAAAAACTGATATTTTGACGATACATAATTAATTAGTTTATATATATTTTAAACAATTGCTAATGTATATTTTCAATCCTTGACCTAGATGATGTATTCTTTATTATATCAATCCAAACGCAACAAGTTCGTCAATTGATTACGATGTTTCGCAAGAAATTTATCATCTCTAGATAAATCACCAACGTAGAAAGATTTAACGAAATATCCAATATTTCTTTTTTTTTTCGAATTAATAGTTGGTTTGCTACACGAATTACTAGCTATTAATCGATAGAACACGGAATAGACTTTTTAGTCTGAAAGAATTCACACCTCAAATTCTCACGCGAATAATCACCGTCGACTAATTTGAATTGCTATTCTCTTTGGTATGCAACTTGAGTAATTATGCGATAGTTAAAACTTTTTGCAGTTATAGTACTTTTTTGAATTATAAACTCGTAATCATAGTCATTAATTAATTTTCTGGAGGAAAATGAGATTTTTATTACTATCATGTTGTATGCGTATTTTCTCGAATAGCTATTGAACTAATCAGTAGATTTTTATGAAATTTGGTAATAATGATCCAAGATTAGTATACTACAGGTTTGCTGATGTCAGGGTGGTGTATGATGACGATAATGATGATGTCGCTTTATCTTAACGTCACTTCTTTACAGTAGAGACTGTAGAGAGTCTTGGTTCATTCGAATAAATTTAATCAAAAAATTTCATTAATATTTTGTATTTAATTTCTATAATATTTGAAATGATGGAATTAAATAAGCAAAATAAAAAAAGGTTATAAAATAATTAAAATAGATAATTTATGTATTGAATTGATTAAACTGTTGACCCTAGACAAAAAATCATCTTACAAATTAACATCGTCTTTTATTTGTATACTTATATACAATATACTGTATTTATCATATATTCATAAACATAAATTTAATAAAAGTTTTAGTTCTTGATTCAATTTTAAGCTGTTTTTCTTATGCATATAAAATAACATTACTACTACAGTCATTTGGATTAAAGTTTACATTTTCATGAAACAGATTATGTTATGAAGCAATTTTTTCTTTTTCTTTTTTTTGCTTTTTTTGACATCTATATACTTCTATTGCGTGTATGCAATTGTACTGTTAGATATTTTATAAAATATACTTTTTGTTAAGATAGTTAACTTCAGCTCCTTGAAAATCTATCTTTTCTATATAATTGCCATTATTCGATTATTCAAGTTGATATAAATTTAGGTATAAACCAAAGCTTAGTGTGTCTCTGCTGTAGAGAAGCGATGTCGGATAAAACGATAACGTGCATCATATTCATCATACACTAGGTGATATCCGGTGAATTTTTACCATTGGCTCTAGCAGACTGCAATATACTAACCTTGATACTAATATTGCAACATTTAATCCTATAGCTTCAACTATTTAAAAATGGTGGACATTTAAACTTTTGAGAATCACTCTTAATATATCTTGAATTCATTTATTGCGTTTTAATGACACTTAACAAGATCAAGTCATTGAAGATGATCATCAATTTGAATTTTTACATTTTTAAATGTTTAAAAATAACTAACCTTCATACTTATAAAAATGTTTGATATGGATTTTATTATGAAAATATTGACATTCAAATAAATTAAAAAATATGTTATCAATGAATGATTTGATAACATATATTTTAATCCTCTATCTTTTTAATCATTCCAAAATAAAAAATACTTTCGGAAAGTAAGCAATTAGTTCTTTCCAGCACTACCTGTTTATAATTCAATCTTATAAATCATTTATTGTGTGCATATGTAATATTTTAAATTAATTATTTTGAAATAACGTTATCATTGTTAATATATTTTCTAAGAACTGGTATCGGATCGAGAACGATATTTTGGGAAAATCTTAATTTAAATAAAATTTGATTCACGAAATAATTTGTCTCCAATGGATATATAATAGTGCAATTCGTGATGATAAAACGTATGAAGCAAAATAATTACACGTCTTATCAGTTTCTGTCAAGCAGCAACGTATGAATAAATTAAACAAAACATCATTCTTCCTATTTTATATTTAAAAATGGAGATTCGGATACGTAATTAAAAGTTTTCTATTCCATTTTTCAAGTACTTGTCAGTGATTTGATCAACATCTTCCTAGAAAATGAATAGAAGAGATTCCATTGATTTGCTATATCATAAAAAATAAAATAGTAACTATTATGAAAAATATATATTTTTCATATGAACAAACTAATTTTATCAGATTTTTGACATATTGTACATATCCTAAAAATTAAAAACGTTTTTTTTATGATTCAAATAAAAACATAATATTCATGGTATTATTTCTTCAGTCTTAGAATTTAGAGCATTTTTCTTTTTAAAAGAACAAACATTAAAAAAATACATGTAATATACTGTATTTCCATTAATTTATTATTATCATTCTTTCTATAAATAAGGCAAAAATACAATATAAAAAGAGTTATAGAATAATCTTGGAAATTAATTGAAACATTTGAAAGAATGAATGCTTTGGATTCTTTCAAACATTAGCATTCATTCTTATTATTTACAATATCACTGTTTGATTAAAGATGCTATTTGATTTTTTATGATATAACGAATCAATGGAATCTCTTCTATTCATTTTCTAGGAAAATGTTGATGAAATCACTGGCAAGTACTTGTGGAAAAATGAACTGATATTCATGCTGTAAATTATTTTGCACAGCAGTCAAAGATATTTTTATCCTGGGTATAAATTTAAAATCTGATAATGACACTAATGTTTAAAAGAAGTATAAAATTTATAACCATGTTCAATGTTAAGATCTCCAATAAGTTGATTAAACATTTGAATCATAGAAACAGTATTAATTTACAAGATTATTCAGAAAGTTTTAGGCTATATAATAAAAGAAATTATCAACTAAATTCTGGTAAAGTTTAATTTATAAAAGTTAATGTAAAGCAACTATAATTCTTAAAATAATCTGAATTTCCTTAATAGTAGAGATTTTATAAGACAAATATTAGTGAATTTAGTTACTAAATTCATATGGTATGTTTTGAGAAGTCATAGAATATTGGGGTTAATAATCCTGTTAGTATTTAATAGAGTAAAAAGAATCATATTAATTTCATTCACAAATTTTAAATATTTGAATTATTTCAATAAAACAGTTTTGCATTTTAGATTGTATTGGCTTGGAAGAAACCTAAAAAAGATCCTGAAGGTCGTCCTCATTCAGACAGTCTACGCACCATAAGTTATAGCATGAGTATGGAAACTGGTACTCCTATTGAAATACCTGGTCCATCTCCAAAAACTACCCGATTTGACCCTAATAAAGCACCTAAGGATAATCATGGAGATCACAATCATAGTCATATGCCAGTACAAGGTGGCCAATCAGCCATTGGATCTGCTCTTCTAGTTCTGGCTCTTTCTTTGCATTCGGTCTTTGAGGGTCTGGCCATCGGCCTCCAAGATTCGGTAGAAAACATCATTAGTGTATTGATTGCTGTGGTCATGCATAAATGCATCATTGCTTTCACTGTAGGCATGAATCTAGTTCAGTGTAAATTCAAATGGCAAACAGTCATAACCTGCAATTTTATATTTTCTATTATGTCACCTCTGGGAATAAGTGTGGCTGTTATTGTAACCAGTGCAGCCAAGGGTTTAGGTGTCAACTTGGCCAGTGGAGTGCTACAGAGTTTGGCTGCTGGCACTTTCTTATATGTCACATTTTTTGAAGTTCTTCCACATGAACTGAATACCAATAAGGATCGCATATTAAAACTTTTATGCATCATCGTAGGCTACACCATCATGACATTGATGATTTACTTTATGCCTGCATAAAATCAATTTGTAATATATTTATTAAGTGCTATGGAAAAAACTTTTTAAAATGTAACTATAAACAAAATAAAACTTTAAAAATTAATGTAAAAATTTTAATTATTTGATTTTTATCATGCATGTCTTAAAACACACATTACATATTTTTAAAAAAATGTTATAAATTATTTTTACAACTATATAAACAAATTTAATTTAGAGATATTTAACAAATCATTTCTTCATTTTCCCAAACCACTCAAATATTCTTAAAGCAGTACCAAAAGTATGTAATGAAGAATGAATTCCTCGAGCAAGTAAAACTAAAGAACCAGCTTCAGCTGTTAGGTCTGCTTCTTTAAGTTCAGTAATAACATCATCTATTAAGGTAGATTGATTTTCTTCACTAATAAGAAGATATTCAATTAAAGGTTGATACAAATCAGTACCAACAATCTTAGTTACAAGATGGTTGCTCAAGATGAGTGAAAATAATTCATTATCAAAATCATTGGAAGTAATCTGGAAAAGAATTCATCATCAGCTTATTCTGTACCTATTCTCTTGTAGCTATGAAAATAGGATGATAAAATATAATATTACTCACTGGTGAATGTTTGGATAATGTATCTATTGCTACATTCTGAATTTCTTCCACTTTAGTAAGTATGCCAGCTTTCAAAGTTTGCAGCAAATTACCATTTTGCTCTATATATTTATAAACAGATAAGCAGCACTAAAAATTTAAATAAATAATTTTTACTATTAATCAGAAAAAAGATTTTTTAAACATTCAAAATATTCTTACTTCATTACTTAAAGGATTTTCAGTCATGGCTTCCTTAAGAAGGTTCACTGCAACAATGGAAGCATTAGAATCAGATTTAGTTGCAGCACTGGTGATTAATTGTGCCCAAATATTTATTTCTGGTTGTCTAAGAAATAATTAATAATTATTTTAGCTAATTCAGCTTTTCTAACAAATCAATCCATATGAAAATTTTGAGTCATCTAACATCTAAAACAAAAAAATGGAATTATTTAAGATTTAATATAAAATTAATTACTTTGAATTTGCATTAGGGAGTGCTGGCCAACATTTTAAAAGATTAGATAGTATAATTAACTGATCAGTTGTTTCAGATATTGTTAATAAATGGTCAAACAAAGCCTGCCTGCTATCATCATTAGCAATTTGTTCTTCACAAATCTGAAATAAAAAAATTTATTATATGAACTGAATATTTGAAGTTTTAAAAAATAAAATTTTGTAAGTTTTAATTTACTTCAACTCCCGTCCATGCTGTTGCAACCATGGCTTGTGTTTTAAACAAAAGTAACAAATTTAAGTCTTCAATATCTAAATTTGTAGTCTAATGAAAATTATTATTATTAATAATAAATTTATTTTGCAGATTATATTTTATAAATATCATTATATAATTAATTTTTACTTTTTCTAATAACTGAAGCACATTAAGTCTAACTTGAACAGGAACTGAGATATCAGAGCAAAATGGTCTTAATAATTCCAACACAATTTCTTCCCCTATGAGTTCTTCACTAATATATATATATATATATATAATTATAATATAAAAATTTGAATATAAACAATACATTTTTAAAATATTAAAGTAAAAATTACCTATTCTCTGCAAAACTTTTTAATATATTTTCTAAAACATTCAATGGATCACAGTTCTTTAAACTTGGATGAAGAATTTTGTCAGAGTTTCTGAAAATTAAATTTTGAATTAATATTTTTATATGCTATAATAAAATTATAAAAGAAAAAATATGTTTACCTTAATTGTTGGATAATAAGTTGGATACTTTCTGTATATATGTCTAGTAGTTCCCAAGTTATTGTTGATAAGCAGAGTGACAGTAATGTTTGTATAAATGATAATGGATGATTTTCAATGACAGCACGTAATAACATAGATTTAAGCTAAAAATATAATGCAAAATAATATATTATTGATTGCATGTACTTAAATATTTAAGCAAAAACTGATTCAAATTCTTAAGTAAATATTCTGTTTTAATAAGGAACAAAATTTAATTATTGAAACTTTAAGATATTTAACAAGTAATCATTTGGATCTTAAAACTCATTAGATAATTCTTATATAATGTAGATGCCATAAAATTTATTGTATTTTCTTATAGGACAATAAAATTTGAAAAAAAAAAAAAAAATATATATATATATTCAAGCAAAAAATTTGAAATATATTTTTATTGTTTTAACTAATGTCTCAAAATTTTAATTTTTAGAAATTTTGGCTCAGAAAAATAGTTTAAACATGTTTTGAATTATTGTTAATTTATATAACATATTTTAGTTGGAATGATAAAAGTGTTGGCGCAGTTATTTTAATAAAAACTATTTATTCAAGAAGATATAATGATACATGAATTAACAAACGTCTTACTTAGAGCACGCCATCTTTCGCTCTGACTCATTCACAGGACAAAG
>WUQG02019551.1:0-31476 GCA_011317285.2 Androctonus mauritanicus | reverse complement strand
ATATTTGTTATTTCTAAGGAAAGGTAACTTTCTATATTTGTTATATAGAAAGCTACCTTACCTTAAGTTCTATATTTCTATATTTGTTATTTCTAAGGAAAGGTAACTTTCTATATTTCTTATATAGAAAGTTACCTTACTTTAAGTTCTTTATATTTGTTATTACTTTAAGTTCTCTATATTTATTATTACCTTAAGTTTTCTATATTTGTTATTAAGGTAAGGTAAAAGGTAAAAGGTAACTTTCTATATTTGTTGTTATTATTTTTTTACATTTATTTAAAAAAAAAAAAAAACTCGGAAAGTTCTTTAAAAATAAATGTAAAAAAAATAATAACAACAAAATATAGAAAGTTACCTATTTAAATATTGCGTGCAACAGTATACACACATATGTACAGTACATACAATAATCTTTATTTTTCCTTCTTTCTACTTACGTCATATGTCATTCTATCCATTGTTTCAACAGATTATAAAATAATTTCGATATATTTTGCGTGGTCGAATGCAATTAAGTTAGCAGAGAAAGAAGAAAAAAAAAATGTTGCAAGAGAACGAGAGAGAGCGAGAGAAAGAGATATTTTTCTATTAATGAAACCGGATCAACTGCACTTTACAATTTTATTTTATTTTTATTTTTATTTTTCTGCTTGGAAAAATTGTTTGCTTTACAGGAAATCAAAGAGAAAAATCGTTTTTGTAATTTTAACTAATTTATATCCCAGATAATTTCGAGATATAAACTCGTTATCGTAAACATTCACGTGATGCAGATTAATTCTTGATGCGTCATTAGAGAAGATAATTAAAGTATTATTATTATTATTATCATTATCATTATTATTATTATATCGATAAGACAAAATAATAAGATTACGAAATAGATAAATGGAAGGTTAACAAATATATATAAGTTATATATTTTTATATAAATTTTTTTTTTTTTTTTTTTTGTTTTATTTTTCTGTATTACTTCACCGGTAACATCCGACATGAAATATAGCAAGTATTAAAGATGGCGACCAAAGAAAAATTATTTCCGTTACTATAGAAACGTGATCGGCTATCTCAAAAGGATTTACTTCGCGTTCTCGATCCCGTGCGCATTTTCCGAAATGATCAGAGATATATTTTTTTTTTATTTTTTTATTTTTCCGATCCCCCGTAGTAGAAGATTCTACCGAGTGCAGAATCTCCGAAAAAATGGTCATTTAACCGCAAATGTTTGTTTATCATGAACAAATTCAATTTCTTTAATGCTTTACCTAATATCTCTTGTATAAATATATATATACACGATATTTGGAACCGTATTTTTCGTAAAAAAAAAAAAAAAAAAATATCGGAGCTATCGTTGGTTATTGTGTTTAAAATGTAATAAAATTCTTGTTTTATTTTCGATTTTCTATCGTGATATGCCTTAAATATATCCTAACTGATTCCCGTCGATTTATATAACTTAATAGATTTGCTCTTCTGAATTTTTATTTTTTTATTTTTTTAATTAAAACAAACAAAAAAAAAATGTTACAAAAGTTTAAAAATTAGCGCTTTAAACTTTAACAAATTTTAATTTATTTTTTGTATCAACTAAATTATTTATTTACGAAAACAAATCTTTAGTTTCTTTCTCTCTTCTGCATCTTTCCGCATCTCTCCTCTTCCTCCTCCTCCTCCTGTTCTTTAGCAACCGGCTTTTATTTTATATGTAGATCTAATTGAAGTAGATAATTTCTAATTTTTTTTTTAAAAGTAAAACCACTTAAACTTTTATTATATTCGGTTATTTACATATTCTTCCTCACAACGGCATCCTTCGTCTTCTTCTTCTTCTTCTTTCGACCGCTATACATCTTTCTCTTGTCTATTATTCATTTGTTCAACATGTCTAAGCCCACTCGACAATCCTATTAATTATACATTGCTGTATATCACGTTTTTTCGCCATACGTCATCATTTTTCATTTGTTCACGTCTAATTTTTACCATGTTCTAGTCTATAAGCATATATATATTTTTTCTTCATTCGCTACTCTAATGCGCTACTTACTAAATATATAACGCAAGAAAATTTCAGCTTAAAAATTCTCGTACGTATCATCGATTTTCTATAGTAAAATTTCTTCGATTCTTACTGCTTTTCTGTCATTCCGTATAAACGTTACACGTATTTTCTTTCATTCTACGAATTTTTATCGATAAAAAAAATCTCTCAGACATAATTTTTTTAATGCGATTTTGTTTATATAAAATACAAAATTGAGTGACGAACATTAAGAAGAAAGAGAGAGAGAATAGAAAAATAAGAATAAAATTGATTCGGAAGTAAACAAGTGCAAAAATCTCAACAAAATTCCGATCAACACGCATAAATATATATATATATATTTTTTATCGTGTTTACTATTAATATTTATGATTTTTAAATATTTAAATTCGGCACTTTAGTTAAAAATTAACTCAGTTTATGGGATTAATTCCTTTAGATACATTAAAGAATCCGAAGAATATTTTTTATTTTTTTCTCCGTGTTTAAATCTCCGTTACTGAAAATGAATATTTAACGAGTGAATAATAAATCGAATAACGTTCTTCGCTGTTAACTTTTATAACTGTAGTAGTAGTAGTAGTAGTAGTAGTTAGTAAGAGGCGATAATTTTTTTAAGCTCGATAATAATCCGAAAACCTGGAAAATGGACTACAGTCTCCGGTGCGAAATAATAAAAAAAAGAGTATTTGTAAGGAGTCAATTTTTTTAATGGGTTAAAAAGCGTGTGGATCAGTCCATCTGGCATCTCATCTGGACTTCCATCACCTTTAATTGTCAGGTGTCAGGTGACTGGAAGTTAGCAAAGGAGAAGAATGAGCAAGATGGGAATCAGTCCTTGTTCACCTTCTCGAGTGTCGCTCACCTGACAGATCGAGTCAGATTTAACCTACTATAAATCTAGGAAAGTTGCTTTAGCTGCGGTTGTGTAAATATAGAGTTATAGGACCGTTAGATATTACTACTTTTCTGTCAACATAAAAAAAAATCGATATTCTTTTCTATAAAATTATTAACATTTCTTTACGGTCCAAAGTTTTATTGGAATATATATGTTGTATGAATATAAAAAAAAAGTTTTTAAATGTTATGGATAAAACGTAAGTTTTTGTTTGTTTATATATATATATGTGTGTGTGTGTTTGTTTGGATATTAAAAGCTTTTCCGTTGCGGGAGTTACCTTTTAAAACGTGAGAAGCGAACAGCTTTATCTACTTTATTTGCAGTGGTTTTAAAACAGGTAAACAAAGGCTCTTAAAAGTCAACAAAAATAGGTCATTCAGGAGTTTGCAGCGGAATGAATGGGTACTAGAAAAGCCAACTACACTTGGCAATAAATAATTCAATTTATGAAAGAAAAAAAAATAACAAGAAGAAGAAGATTGCTCTTAACGTATGACTTTATATTGACACAAAGAATATAATCTACAAAGGAGTTAGAGAATGGCAACTGTAGACAGAAAATAATTGAGAGTTTATTAGGTCCATATTAATTGAAGGTGGCACATAAATAACGTACAGGCGACGCAGAGACCAACAAGAGAGAAAGAGAAAATTCATTGTAACGTTACTGTTGCCACTACATTTCACAATTAATTTTAAGTACCGACCCTTGATAACTTCCTGCAAAGGTTATTAAAAGACTTCCTGTAAAATATTGTATATATGTGTGCGAAAATATATATACAGTGATAAACAGGAAATGAATTTAAGTGGCTAGTTTTTCTCCTTTTCCTACCTGTTCTATCAAAAACACCAGTCTGATAAAATATGGACGGATGTTGCGAGTAAAGAAGGATTTTTTATTGCCTTATACATCAGACGTAAGGCTTTTTTTTTTTTATTCTTTTTTTTTGCCCTCGAGTGTTTCAACTGAACGTGTCAACATCTATCATGGTTCCGATGCAAATTGCACGTACTGTAATCCACTTTATAAAATTAGGTCATTTTAAAGAATTTATTATTTACTCCAAGTCGAAGTTTCCATGTTGAAATGTGTAAAGTTGCATCAAGTAGCTAATACATCAAATAAGTCACTCACTACTTCAACTGTCAACATGAATACAGTTTGGACATCTTTCTCCTTTCATTTTACTTTTACTTATTTATATTTTTTAGTGTTTTTTGGCGTGTTTTTTTTTTTTTGGTATTCGATATAAAAAAAATTTTTTTTTTTTTAGAATTTAAAAAAATATTTTTACTTATATTTTACTTATGCTTTCAACGCTCGAAGGGCTTCTGCAGTTTTGAGAATACAGAAACCTTAATTCACTTATATTGCATATCGATAAATCTCTAAAATTCCGTACTCAGCACTTGAATATGAAACAGGATTCCCGAACAAAATTTTGGAATTGTTTCTCCAATTTTCTAAACAGAACCCATGCGTTTTTTTTTTTTTTGAGTCTTTTGATCTGAAATGCCCTAAGAGGATTAAATAAAATAAACTTTAAAAGGTGACCATCGATATATATATATATATATATATATATTCTTATTTTATTTTTTATCATTTTTTTACTGTAAGGTTGGTTTATAATCTTCAAACGGATAAGAACTTTCTACTTAGTAAAACTTATAATACAACTACCAGAACTTCTTCTATCCAGGGATTCTTCTCTCTCTCTTATCTTCATGGTGGAAAATGTGCTAAAGAAAAAAAAGAAGAAAAAAATCAGAACAGCCGCAATTTAGCAAAAAAAAAAAAAAAAAAACTGAATTTTTAAGTCGAAGAATAACCGAAAATAATTAAAACTTAAACGATTCCAGAATAAGAAATGATCGAATTAGCTGAGTAATTTGAACTCTAATGTGAAAAGACAAGAGCCGTTTTAATGAAGAATGTGTTTAATCGTTAATCGAGATCGAAAAGTAGAATATTTTTTTTTTTGCTTCTTCTCTCTCTCTCTCTGATTAATAATTCACCAGTGTAACAGTATATTTTACACGCTTTCTGATATATTTATGAAGCTCAAACAAGGATTATAAGATATACCAGTAATGTTTAATTACGGGTAATTATCCTAAATAAATATCCTTTAGTACAACACGTGTTCCACTTTTAAATTATAGAGGTGTATCAACATTAGTAAGAAATTATTACCATAACACAAACGAGAGAATTAAAAAACATAATTTAATTTCTCCAAAATCTCCTAATTAAAAAAATTTATGGTTTCATTCTTCTAGCTTTTAAAGGATGAGATGCAAAAATGGCTTCCCTAAAAACGCAATAAACTCGAGTTTAGTAGCGATTTAGTATTATAAATCCCCTCTATATTTACTTCAAAATGGCTTCCATGCTATACTAATAATGCCATTCGTTGCGTAAAAGATTCAGAACTTTTGAAAATGTTGAAACTTGTGCAACGAGGTACAGATTAACTCCCTGTTTTTCATCGATATGTTCCGCATTATTTCTTATCCACAATATTTCTTAATGTGTCTCAACCAGAACGTTTCTTTAATGCATATGTCTTAATATTCCTCAAGTTGTATTATACCTTATCCAGAATATTCCTCAATTATATCGTATTCATATATAATAATCTTTAGCTTGTGTTGTCATCTCAACTAGAATATTCCTTGTATTGTGCCTCATCCATAATATTTCCCACTTGTATCGTACCTTATCCAGGATATTTCTTGTGTTATACCTCATACACAATATTCTCTTTGTCTCTTATACAAAATATTCTTTGCATCATATCTTATCCACAATATTCCTCACTAGTATCATATCTTATCCAAAGTATTCTTTGCATTGTACTTCGTACTCAACATTCTCCACTTGTATCTTATCCAAAACATTCCTTGCATCATATCTTACCACAATATTCCTCACTAGTATCATATCTTATCCAAAGTATTCTTTGCATTATAATTTGTACTCAACATTCTCCACTTGTATCTTATCCAAAACATTCCTTGCATCATATCTTATCCAAAGTATTCTTTGTGTTGTCTCTCACACATAATATTCCTTTGTCTCTTATCCAAAATATTCTTTTCATCATATCTTATCCACAATATTTCCCATTTGTATAGTATCTTATTCAAAGTATTCCTTGTATCGTGTCTTATCCATAATATTCCCCACTTGTATTATATCTTATCCAAAGTATGCTTTGTATTGTATCTCACACACAATATTATCCACTTTATCTTATCCAGAACATTCCTTGCATCATACCTTATCCACAGTATTTTCCATTTGTATAATATCTTATTCAAAGTATTCCTTGTATCGTGTCTTATCTACAATATTCCCCATTTGTATAGTATCTTATTCAAAGTATTCCTTGTATCGTGTCTTATCCACAATATTCCCCACTTGTATCATATCTTATTCAAAGTATGCTTTGTGTTATAACTCATACATAATATTATCCACTTTATCTTATTCAGAATGTTCCTTGCATCATACCTTATTCACAATATTCTCTACTTACACCTTATCCAGAAAATTAATCGACATATTGCGAAATCTTTTATTAAAAATGTTAGCCAATATGGATCATGTTGATGCAATAAATGCTTACCACATCTCTTATCAACAATATATTTCATTAAATTATACCTCATTTCATCCAGAATATCATATTTCTTATTCAGAATATTCCTCTTTTATGTAGTACTCGGACAAGAATGCTCCTCCACATTAACCTCTTTCATTGAGAATTATCTTTAATACGTAGCACGTCTTACGAGAACACTCTTTTAATAAGCTTTAGCACATGTTATCGAAAATATTCCCCAACGAGTCAACGATAAGAAAACCAGTGGAAGAAGATCAAAAATTCAAATTATCTAAGAGAACGTTCGATAAAACATCTTGTATCTCTCTTTTATCAGAAAACAATCCTGTTCCCCGTCTTCAAAAATAGAGCCAGTTCGATAATCATTGAAGACGACTTCCTGTTAAGAGAAAAACTGTACTTTTATCTTCTCTCCACTCTTTATAAATCGCATTGGAGATTAAAACTGCGGAAGGAAGAGAGAGAGACACGCTAACCTTAAGCTCCTTTCGACAATTAACGATTCGGAATTTTCTTCCTGCGGTTGGAAGGCGATAACAGTACAAGATGCCACACGTCCGAGCTGAGGCTTCAATCGTTAAGTTGATTAATAGGAACATCCACATTATAGAGGTGCTATCAGACAATTTCCTATCCAATATTCGGACATTTTGCTGCAGGTTCGTTCAACCCTGTTAGAATTAAATTAGGACCCCGGCGAGCGGGTCTAGTGTATTTATTAACTCATTATTTCTCGTTTGGGACATCATCATAAATCATTTGGAGAGACGGCCTTATCAATTTTATGCTCTAACTTATCTTTGTTCTGTGAATGACATTTCTATTTTGAAGATTCTTTATTGTTAAAACCCCCCTTTAAGCGTTTTATTTCTGTATCCTTCTCGTTTTCTTCCCCATTTTTTTTTTTTTTTGGTTCTTCTTCCCCCCGCTTAATATAATTAATTACCGAATGTATATAACACCCGTAATTAACCCACTTCTCGAGAGAAAAATCGCATTTTTAACAGGTTAAAAGTTTTAAATAAGAGAATTTCTGTGTAAAATAATAATAATAATAATAATACAGTAATAATAAAAGGAGAGGAGGTTTTTTTTTGGTTTTATTTCGACGTTTTTCTTTATTAAAATTGACCGAAAACATTCATATACGTTTAGTCTTTCAGAAATGATGGCAGAAGAGTCTGACAGATGGTTTATGGCTTGGAAAACAGAGAGAAAAAGAAGAGAGAGAAAATATTCTCTAAAATGAAAGAGAAAATTAATATATAGTTGCAGTCAACATGTGTCAAAATATTATAAAATTCTATTTTTGGCAAAACAAAAGTTGAAGCAAAGCAGCCATGTTAACAAGCAAATTTATAAGAGAGACAACAGCAACAACAACAGCGATAATAAATTGTTTGCTCGACTTTTTTTTTTTTTTTGTTTTATTTTTGTTTCTGGAAAATCGCATTTTTGTTTAAATTGCAAGATTCAGCTTTCTGACTCTAATTATTTATTAAAATTGTACTTTCTATAGTAGAGACTACTGTAGCCATTATAACGCAGAGATCTTTTTATTTTTATTTTTTTTTCTTCCTCCTCTCTGCTTTCTTCTTCTTCTTCTTCTTCTTCCTCCTCCGGAAGCTGTGATAAATTTGCATGGTTCGATTTTACAGTTAGAAAAAATAAAAAACAAAACAAGATCTACAAGTATGGAAACACAAAAAGATCATCCTTCATATAAAATATCTAAACACCATTACCGACTCGATTTTCTTGGATAAAAATATCTTTTTTAACATTTTTCTTCCATCTATATTTTATTATTATTATTTTTATTCGAAGCAAAAATAACAAAAAATAAAAAAATTTAGTTTAATGATGCGTGTAATCAACTTTTCTTTCTTTTTTTATTATTATTATATACAAGCATATATAAAAACGGTTTAAATTAATAACCTTTTGTCGATATTTTTATAAATATCAAATATTTTCCGTCCGGATTATAAAATCGAACCTTTTCCTCCATATTTACTTTAACTAATATTGATCGTGTAGAGAGAGGTAGAGAGAGAGAGAGAGAGAGAGAATCTTAGTTTGATATTCCATGCGTAAATATTTTCTTCTTCAAAATCTGTCTTCATCTTCATTATAAGTTACGACATTCATACGAAGATGATGACAATTATTTTATGCATAATTATTTTCTAAACGCGTAATGTGGCCAAGACCAGTAAACCGGACCACGACGACCTGTTATCCGTAATTTATGCGCACTATTCTAAAAATTCGCCATTTCTAAGCAGAAAAATCGAATAAAATCGAGTGGTATCGCGTTAAAATTTAAACATTTGTGCAATATAAACTCGAAAAAATAAAAATAAAAAAATATATACGTCCCAAACGTACTTTGCTTAATTGTCACACTACTGTATCCCATTAAATTTTGCTTGTTTTCGAAATTTCTGTTTTGCACTAAAACGCGAATATTTACAAAGAAACAATTGTTTCACGCTTAATTATTTTCTAAACACGCGACATGGAAAAGACCAATAAACCGGACAACGACGACGACCTGTTATCCGTAATTTACACGTACTACTCTAAAAATTAGCCATTTTTAAGCAAAAAAAAAAAAAAAAAAATCGAGTGGTATCCCGATTCTTAACGTGTTATGCCTTTAAAATTTAAATATTTATTCGATATAAACTCGAAAAAATAAATATATATCCCGAACACACTTTTGGTTAATTGTCACTGTGCCGCATTAAAGCGCGAATATTTACATTTGCAATCAAAGGAATTTATTATTAAAATTTTTATTTTTTTTTTTATCTTATTATTATTATTTTTTCTTTTCTTAAAATATAATTTAACGCGGAAGAGATATAACGCATTAAATTGCATTCGTTGAATTTTAAATAAGCATTACTATTTAAATTTTTAAGCAAATAAACAAACAGCAGCGACAACAGAGAATGACATTAATCTATCCTATTACTATTCTTTCTGTTTTTGATCAGGAAGAAGAAGAAGAAGAAGAAGAAGAATAAAAAAAAGAAGAGCAGAACAACACCTAAGCTCTGGGCAATGCATAGATTAATGTCAGCAGGAATCATCCTTCCATTAACTCGAATAGGGTTGCTGTTATTTCCACCTCAGCTGTTGCCACGACTTGCTTCCTCTTATAATATCCCTAGTTTAGATGCAAAGAATGTAATATTTTTCTATAAAATAACTGCTTTCTCGATACTTTTGTCACGATAACGTCAAAATAAAAGGTATTTTTTTTTTTTTAAATATCTCCAAAAGTCATAATCTTACGAATGGATACGAATTAAAGAAGGAGAGAAGAGAGAGAGAGAGAGAGAAAGGAAAAAAAAGAGAGAGAGAGAGAGAGAGATTTTTAAACTTTTAAGTTCTCCAAAGACGAATTGATGTAGAGTAGTAGATAAGCGAATAATATTTTTTTTTTCTTTATTCTTTCATCGAATTTTCTGCAATTTTTCCATTATTTAAAAGTGGAAGTAGTAAAAGTCGCTCTTTTAATAATTGCAAACTATTCGTCAATTTTGAACGTCAAGTTCCAGCAGAAAGGGAAACGATTATAAAAGTTTGTTCTGATTGCAATTTGTTCTATTTGAAGGAATTAAATTAATAGACATACCAGTCAGATGCAGTAAAAGGGAAAAGTAAAGCCTCCGGGATTAATTTTCCAACAAAGGGGATTCGTCTTGGAATTTATTCTTAAATAAACAAAATATCTTTAAATATTTAATATCCATATTTCTATTAAGAGCTTAATAAAATGACTAATTAAAAAAAATATTACTATTATTATTTTTTTCCTCTGGATGCTCCATAGAGAGAGAGAGAGAGAGAGAATATTGTTAAGAGAATAGCTTGTTACGATTTAATCTTTCTTAATTCGCAGTTTTTTTTTCCGTGAAAGAAACTCGTGATGGCACTTTTAATGCGGCTTTGTTATCTAACTTTTTTTTACCATATAGATATTTTTGTTCTATACATAATTACACTCGTCTTTTCTCTCTTCCTCTTCCGAACGGATGCGAGCGAAACCCCTTTAAGTAGGCTTTCTGCGCGACTCCTACCTTTTTTTTCGAGACCATTTACAACATTAAAAAATGGTAAAATTAAATTTTAACAAACCTATACACACACTCACGTATGCATTTTACATCCGCTTAAGAACGTTTCCGAATTTTTCTTCTACGCTAGAAAGAAAAGAAGAAGAAGAAGAAGAAGAAAATAAGCGAATCTTATCGTGAAAACCAGAACCATTTTTCTGATTGAAAAATGCGATTTTTATGAGTGAAGTGCATCTCCAACAACTAAACGTTATATTGATATGTAGAAGAATCATAAAATATAGAGAAAAAAATAAAATAAAATAAAATACTAGAGGAAAAAAAAAAAAATCCATATCAATCGATCGTTTTTCAGAAATCACTCTTTATGTATGGACATCGAATATATATTAAAAAGTAAAGATTGAACATAAGAGATTTGCAGAAGAGCCGCGTATGGTTTGACATCGTGTTGTAGAAACTCAGCTTGCACGTTTTGCTTTGTTTGTTTTTCAATATTAAATATAGAAAAATAGAAAAAACAAACTATAAAAGACATAAAAAAAAAAAAGAATTCTGTTTGATGTAGACATAATAGCAGAGAAGTAAATTTAAAGGAAATTCAAATATATGAAAGTTACTTTTCACTAAGATATGTGTTTATCGATGGAAAAGAGATATGTTTGTATTGCGTGCATTCCATCCATAGTACTCAGAATGTCGTTTAAATGTCGAAGTTTTAACCGGCAATAATAAATCAATGGTTGGAGATGACCAGTTTATATGTCCTGATGCGACAGATGCGAAAGCTTCTTTTTGGAAGGGAAAAAAATAAAAAAATAAAAAAAAAACTCAAAATAAAACTTAAGTATACAAATGCACAAAGAGACTGGCGATATTTTACGATAAAAATCGTAAAAATTCTTTAAAATTACCTTACATAAAAATGACACATTAGCTACAATATCTTAGGAGATTTATGTTTGGTTATGAACACAAATGTCACCTCCAACACATCATCCTGTGCAATATCGGATTTTTCTCGTGAGACCGAAAATTCGTGTTGGTGGCCTATTGATAGGGATAAAAAAGAAAAAAAAAAAATCGATGAGAATTACTATTTAGATCCGTTGCCTGTGGTCATGTCAGAAGTAGGTCAACTGAGGGGATAGTTTTGGTACATGCAAACTCTAAAACAGCTGTATACGATAGATGAAATATTGACCAGACGTTACAGCACTGTGTGGACGATTTATACCCAGGAATGTCTCCAAGACCGGATACTTTTCTTTTTTATTTTTCTTACCAGTTTCTCTTGCAGTAGTTTTAAGAATTCGCTTCAAGAAATGACTTGCCAGACACGCTGGAGAATTACTAAAAAGGATTCGCGAAGGATTTCTTGTTACAACGATACGTGACCTTTGAACTGTTTCGATTTAGAAGTAAATCTTCTCTTCTTAGACGTATACCGTGTATGATGGTTTAGCTCGGATTGCATTGTCAGTGATTATGATGCACTTTATCTTTAGCTGTCTCAGGTAAGATCGATCGATTCTTAGGCACGACCGCTGAAACATTGCTGCTCTCTTATATATTTTTATTTTTTTCTATCTTCTTTCTCTGATGCTGTCTAAGTATACTGATTAATGGGCAGATTGCTAGCTTAAGAACATAATTATGAGGACGATATATGTTAATTTAGACCTCACATCTCGAAAATTCGACGACTTGGTACAATACAGGTTCGTGTAGCCGTTACCACGTTTTCTTGTCTTTAAATCCGTCGTTTTAGGAGCGGAAAAAACGGATAAAGTTTTTCTCTAGCAAAATTATAAGACTCCATCTTCAGACAAATGTGCTGTAGTCACGTGATGTTTTGACAACATTGTAATTAGGCAGCACGTCAGCTACCATCCGATAGTGTTAACATGTATGCGGACATCCTTATAATTACAAATTAATTACCGCTCCTCTTTGGCACATAACGACTCATTTTTGATACAGGAACCATCCAGTTTTGGCCTTTAACTGGTTCAAAAAAAAGAGCACTTCATTTCTCTCTCTCTCTCTCTCTCGCTCTCTTTTGCGATAAGAGTTCTTTAACACCCTGACAAAATTTGCAAAAGCAATTTATATATACAAAACTTTGTCGGAGTTCGATGAAAAATGAAAATGGATTTATATATGCTATATATATATATATATATTTTAAAGCAATCTTCCACATGCCATTGTAAAAAAAAATTTTTCTTCTCATACAGAAACCAAAAAACAATTTTGACTAGAGAAAAATAATCTTTACTCATTTGTTTTAGTGTTTTTCTATCTCTTTGCTTTTAGTATGATTGAAGTTTTGTTATGTGATTCCCGTTCATATATATATATATCCCCGTTTCTATTTTAATAATAGTTTGACATTATTCATTCCACCTGGGTTTTTCGTTCTAAGAAAACTTGTGTTATGAATAATCACCAGTTAAATACTAATATATATGTATAAATTATACCAGCCAGCGAGTCTCTAGAGCGTCAGTGAGCATGAAGAGTACGCTCGGCACTTGGCAGCAGCACGGTTACAATATTTAAATATACCCAAATCTCTAGAGTAGCAAACGTTGCATATGTATGATTCTAAATACGCTAAAATGAAGATAATTACAGTGGTATTTTTTTTTGTGTGTGTGTTTGTGTGTGTTTTAATCCAGTAAAAAAAGAAAAAGAAAAAAAGCAGAGAACATTTTTCGTTCTTACTGCGGTCGAGTTCTGGTCTCGTGTCTTATATCACGGGATAGCTGGAGCGCAAGGATATAACAAGCACCTTTACTGGACATAAAGCCAACACAGTGTGACGCAGTTAATTTAACACCCGTTAGAAGACGGTCCGACCAACTGTGTGATGTGAAAACCTAGCAAAGTACAGTTTCTCGCTGTTCGTGTTTGATAACAAAGTCGTCAGAGTTAGCTTTTGTCAAAATCATCATTAGTTGTTCGCTCTGGCGATCGTCAATGTGACGGTTTCAATATTAATTTAAACTCTTATACTCGTCGATGGTGTAATACAATGGCAACATTTATTTCCGAATAATAACCTTTTCCTAACGTTAACCCACTATTGAAAATTGTATTACTTCCTAACTCTCTAGAGTAATAATTATAGTAGTAGTAGTAGTAGTAGGAAAACAAACTAACTCGACTTAAGCAGATAATTTAATACATATATATACATATATACATTATCATTAAAAATTTCCTTTTTTTTTGCGTGATAGGAAAGGAGAGAAACAGTTCATCTTCCTCTATTACTTTACATTAACATTAAATCACCATAAACCATATTCCTCTAGGGAAATATCCGTATTATCTTAATTAATACCGGAGAAAATTTTTCCTTTACATCCTTTCATTTAGATCATATATAATATAAACTTACAATCCATTCTGTTAAATTGGATTTTTAGCAGTAAAAACCTCGCAACAAAATCGAATAAATGCTGGAAGCACTTTTGAGTAAAGTGGGATTTGTTTTGCTGCAATTCTTCAAACGTTACTTAAAAAAAAAAAAAGGAGGAGGAAGAAGAAGAAGAAGAAAAGAGAACAGCAGCGGTGCAATTATCCTTTATTTTAAATATTATTAAGACATAAACACTTCAGATGCACGTCCGAAATCCATCAAAAGACTTCAGCTTTACTTATTATTAATAATATTCTTAGTTCTGTTTATCCTTTATAAATTTTTAAGAAGACTTCACGTATCAATAACAATTTATCGATCGGGAAAAGGAAATTCTTCGGTTAAAAAATACGGGAAAAAAAAAAAAAATATATTTTAAAAAATGTTATTTTTATTTTTCTGTAGTCGCAAAACTCATAAATTATGTAAAGATTATACCGAAACTTATTTTTTTACTCGCGTAAATAAAATTATCAAATTAACTTCGTCCGAGTATCGATATATATATATATGTATAAGTCTACTAATTTAAAATCCCACAAGAGTTAGTTATATATTTTTTTTTCATTTTTTTTTCTTCTTCTTTTTTTAATTTTCTTCTCTCTTTGTGTTTATGTAACTGTAACAAACAAGATTTTTGTGTCGTCTCGAACTTGCCACAAGAATTTCGAAGACATTAATAAGGAGAGTGTGTATGTATGTGTGTGTGTGTGTGTGTTCCTTTACGTAAGTTAATTCGATTTTTCTGCGTATAAACATCTCGAAATTTTCTTTTCTTTCTTTTGTAATTTTCTTATGTTTTTCTCGGTCGTCTAGACGCGTAATTATCAAATGATTTAACGTTGGATAAGTCCATCTTGTCACACAAAGTATCGCTCCCGTTTTTAAGATTAATGGAAAAGAGAAAGGTGTTTGTTTATATAGATTTTTCAAAATTTTTTTTTTTTTTTTGTCTTCCGGCTACGTTTCACGAAATGGTTTCAATATATATATATATAGTATATTTATATATATAATATTTTTTTATTTATTTTATCCTTTCTGTCGTTTCGATCTGTAGGCATTATAAGGTAGGAAAAATCCATCTTGGATCCTTTCACTTCCATGATTTCCATTGATCCAATCAAGCTATGACATTTCACACTGGGTGGTGTGATGACGTCAATTTGATGACTGATGACAGTTCTGGGTTCCCCCAAATCTCCACCTATTCGGTGACAAATAGATACTGTCACTTATGACGTCACCGGCAGATTAAAGCACGGAATAAGATTTTTTATTTTTTTTTCCTTTTTTTTTTTTAAAGGTCAGTCATCCGCCCTGGAGTAAAAAGTAGAAGAAAATTTCTCTCGTTTCCGACAGAAATTTTCATTCGGAAAACAATATATTTTATACAACTACTGCGAATATTCAAAATTCTTTCGCTTCCGTACAGAAGAATTGTGGACTCGAAAGATTACATGCCTTTTTTTTTTCCTCTATCCATTTTCCGTTAGCGAGAAGAACTGGAACCTCAAAAAAAAAAAAAAAAAAAAAAAAAAGTGCCTTGGGCTAAGTTGAGGGAGCTCGGAATTGAAACCCAGAACCGGAATGTTAGACAAGGAAAGGAATAAAAAAAATATATATATATATATATATAAAGGATGGAGAGTTCCGATATTCAAAAGATAGTTTGGACATTAAGAATTTGAAGATTTACCAAAAAACAAATGTTTATAAGAACCGTTTAGAGAGGATGGTATTGTTAGCGATCTTCTGACGATATTTAATTCCATTTTTTAACCGATAAAATCCCAAGCAAAAATCGATATTTCAATTTAGATATAGCGCTAAACCGATTTTTATTTTTACATTTATTATATATATTAAAAAAAAAAAAAACATGTTATGTGACCATTTCTCTGGTCCGTCCGCGTGTCTGCCGTTCAGCTAAACGTCTCTCGATAATCAAACATCTCAGAGCTTTCAAATTTTACAGTTCGCTTCTTTATTAGCCGAGCTATACGCTTATTAATTTTCGACATTACAAGATGCGGTCATTCGAAAATTTAAAAAACTCTCGAGTGGTTATTATTATTATTATTATTATTATTATTTTTAGCATATTTTTTGAAGAAAAGTGAAGATCGCCACGTGTTACCCCATAATAACTTTTGAGCTAATTAATATAATTTTCGTGATGTTTAGCATGAACGTTCTCTCATTTAATCCGCTAGCTTCAACTATTTAAAAATGGAGGCCGTTCAAATTTCTCAGATGATCCCTTAATACGTCTCGAACTATTTATCGAAGTTTTATGAAAATTATTAGTAGATCTCGATGGTAAATCGATTAAATTTTTATCTGCCACCATTCAAAAATGGCGTCTGTTCAAGCATCGCAAAGGTTATGATCATTCAAAATTAACCGACGTTCAAGCATCACAAAGATTATGACCATTTAAAAACGGCGGACGTTCAAGCATCACAAAAGGTTTCTCTCTCTCTCTAATAAATTTTGAACTATCTGATCCAATTTAATAAAATTTAACACGTGGCCAGGCCATTAAAGTCGAATTTGAAATAAAATTGCAGATTGGTCCATTTAAAAATGGCGGACAATTTTAAAATTCCACTACGGATCGATTTAATCGATTTTTATGACATTCATGGTGTAAATTGTGCTATCGAAGACGATTTATTCGATTTTTACGGCATTCATGGTGTAAATTGTGCTATCGAAGACGATTTAATCGATTTTTATGGCATTCATGGTGTAAAATGTGCTACCGAAGACGATTTAATCGATTTTTATGACATTCATGGTGTAAATTATGCTATGGAAGACGATTTACTCGATTTTTACGGCATTCATGGTGTAAATTATGCTACCGAAGACGATTTACTCGATTTTTACGGCATTCATGGTGTAAATTATGCTATGGAAGACGATTTTGATGGCATAAATTTTAATTTCCCATCTTTAATCATTCCAAAATGAAAGACACGTACGAAAAACAAAATGATTATTTATTTCCAGAACTGCTTATTTTTTTTAAATTTTATTCTTATTTACAAAAATGACATTTTTTTAAATAAAAAATTACATTAATTTTATTTAATATTTTTTCTTCCATATATTTATATATCCTTTTTAAATTTAATTTTCGTTAACAGAAAACTTATCGCTTTGATAGTGTTATTAAGATAGCGACACAAAAGGAAATAATAATAAAAAAAAAATAGATCAAAAATTGTTTAGGGAATTATTTTTATTTTTAAAGATTTATTCAGATAAAAGACACCGAATCAATTTTCGACTGCGATATTTTATCTTACGAAAGAAAAAAAAAATTTAGAAAAAAAATAAAAAGAAAACTAAAGATTCAACATTTAAAGAGAGAGAGAAGTTGTTTCTCCATATAAAAACATGCGAATTGCTTTCTACAATGTTGCCAAGAAGCGTGTATCTTGCAAAACCTGTCTTAAGAAAAGGAGAATGCTGTTATACTTTCTCTTAAAAAGATACCAAAACTTAACTATAAATTGAATAAGATTAAACGAAATTTGAAAACTTGATTTCTTTTTAGTTTCAACTCTTCCATCTTTTTTTTTTTTTTTTTTTTTTTTTCTTCTTCTTCATCCTTCTCCTCACTTTCCTTCTACATATATATACACACATACAGACGTAATATTAGAAATATTTATTTATTTTTTAACCTTTTCTTAACAAAATTCTTAATAATGATAAATAAACTTTAACAGAAAAATTTCTCGTATTTTTTTTTTTTTTTAAATATATAAAATTAGAATATTTTACTCAAAATTAATTTAAAAAAAAAATTTTTTTTATTAAAATTTAAAGTTCGTTCCTCTTAAATCATTTTTTTTAATTAAAGTTAAAAACACTTTCTCTTAAATATTATATATATATATATTTTTTAAAATTTTAATTAGGACCACCTACTTATAAATTTTATACCTTTACGAATTTTATTTTATATCAGAAATTATTTTTTTATGAATTTATATCAGAAGTGTCGCTTCTTACACTTGTGTATATATGTATGTACACGTGTATGTATATGTATGTATATATATATGTATGTGTGTGTTTTTTTAACGGCAGAAACGCCTTTTTAGATAATTAAAAAATAAAATTAGAATCGTTTTGCTTTTAAACAATTTTATAAATTAAAAATCCAAAAAATAAAAAAATATATTCCACTTCTAAATAATTAAAACACACGAAATAAAAATTTAAAAAAAAAGAGAGAGAGAAAAATTAAAACAAAAGAAGTTTCTGCTTCTTAAATAACGATATATATATATATATATATTTTTAATTTTTTTTAATTTATTAATATATTTTTTTATTCTTTTTTTAAGCGAAAAAAAATTAAAATTCCAAACAACAACTAGATAATTTAACACCTTAATAGCATTTTAAAATTCATGTCACAATTTTTTTTTTTCCTTCTTCTTCTTCCTCTTTTTAAAAGATAAGATCGACCTTTAAATTATTTAATACCTAATTAATTAAATTCCTAATTTCTAAGATATTTTCGTTGATTAAATAATAGTTTTTCTTTTCTTTTTTTTTTCTTCTCCCCTCTCTCTCTCTCTTTGGTATCCGCAATATATTCTCTCTCTCTCTCTTTTTTTATTTTTATCTCTTGTTTAATAATTTCTTGTGGGATATTAGAAAGGAGATATTAATTAATATTCCGATAATGTCACCGTATATCTCATCGATCAACCTTTTACACGACACACACACTAACATCATTTTTCAGTAAGAAATTTTCAATTTGCTGATGTCACAACTTCGCATGTGTATGCCAGTGTGTGTGTGCGTATATATATATATATCTCTGCATGCCAAGTCGGATATACAAACCGATTTTTAAAAATCTCTAATCGCAATAGCATCTTTCATCCGCCTCCTCCCGCTCTTCCTGCATCTTCTAACTCCTCTTTCTCACACTAAATCTTTAATTAAATCTTCGACAACACCTGATTTAAATACGTCATAGATTCGTATTTAAATTTTAAACTGGAGCCGTGTTAGAATTAAGTTTCATTGTTTGTCTTCTTGTTTAACCATACCCGGATTAAACTCCGTCTTTCTATTAGTCTCCCTTCTTATTCTCGGATAAAAATGACGTTTTAGTTTCTCCAACTCGTTCTTCCTAATCAGAACTATAGTTAAGATAATTCGGCATTATTCTATTGTGTGGCCAACACAGTATACACACACACACATACAGTTTAAGCTTCCACTACAAAATCGATAAGCTAGAGACAGAAAGCACTCCTGTAAAATTATCCTTATAAATATAATAATAAACAGCGCAGTTTCGTAATTTAATTTCTACTTTACCGTTTTTAAATAATAAATAATTTATTAAACGATCGATTTATACCGTATATAAGTCGAGGGTAATCGAAAAAAATGGCCATTATTTGTTTTTCTACCAAGTTTTTGTCTCGTAACGATCTCTCATCCAGTATACAGGATGGTTGTTTGAAGTGTTAGCAATAAACAATTTCTCTTGTATATCCTTATAGTCTTCTTGTCAGTCCGAAAAGCCTTAGACTATTCTGTTAGAAAAACGTGTTTGTGCCATAAAGAAGACGACCAATTCCTTGTTGGAGACAATTAAAGTCAGAAGAGAATAGGCCAAATGTGGGCAGGAGGTGACAGTAGCAGAGAAACTATCCAATCTGCAGACAACTCCATCCCAATAATTTGTTCTCCTACAAAATCCCAATCATTTCGAATATTTTTTCAGTTTTTTTTTTCTTTTCTTCCTCCTAATTTAATCTGAAAAAATGTCAGTCGAAACAAGAACGATGCCGTTCTATTTTTCTAAACAATATATATATATTTTTTAAAATAATTTTTATTTATTTATTTATTTTTATTGTGAAGTTCGGTTTGATGCCAATAAAAGACCGACTTCGGTTATTACGTAGTTTTATTGCCAAATATCTAACTGTAGTGTTATTTGTGTTTTGCTGAGTTCGTTTGGAAAGCGATCTTCAATACTCAAGGGTTCAATAACCTTGTTTATTTGCTTGCAAGATGTTCTCTGGAGTTGTTTAATCGCGTTTGCAACAATAGTTTGACTGACGACCAACAGTAGAATGATATATATCTATCTCTCTTTGTTTTATACTGTAAAAATTTCCCGTATAATAGTTTAAAAGAGGAAAACAAAAAAACCGAGAATAATTATAAAGATTCGGATCCGAAAACCGAATATTTTTGTGCATATCTATCTTTTAACTCTCTTAAAATATATGTAGAATATATATATACTGTATATATTTTTTGTTGACGAATCTCTCTCTCTTTCTTCATACAAATTTCATATTGAAAAATTCTTACGTTAAGTTATGCAAATAATGAAAATTAAATTTTACCTTTGCATCGAATCATAAATTTTTAAAGTGCGCCTTTCTAACTTTTATTTTTTATTGGTTAAAAAAAGCCAAAAAAAAAAAAAAAAATTTTTTTTCTTTTTGAATATTAATAAATAAACGAATAAATAAAACCTTCCGCCTGTTGCCATAATAATAATAATAAGAATAATATAAATAAATAGAAAACTTTTATAAAATTTTCTTCTTCTCCTTCTAAAGCGCGGTTGTATGTAAAAATGGCAAAAGAGTTGTGGCTGTACATCTCCAATATTTTGTTTTCGTGTATCCGAACATTAATTTTGAAGCAAGTTAGAGCAATTTTGGATTCAAAATGGCAGCTAAATCAATAAAACAAAATTATAGACTTAATGGATTTTCCTTGTAAGCCAAGATATATATACATAGTCGAGTATAAACATGTATATAAGTACGGTATGTGTGTGTGTGCTTGTGTGCATAATCTATATAGAAGTTTAACTGCAGGAATATATAAACAATTAATCGGTTGTGTTCTTTATTATCATTTTCTTTTTTGGTCGTTAAGTTGCGTAAGGCAGAAATGGAATGAAAATGTAAACAAGTAAAAAAGGGAGGAGAGAAACAAGATTTTTTTATTTTTTTTTTTATTTTTTCCTATTGATCTTAAGTGAATTTTTGAGCTTAAAGAGTTGGAAAACGAAGCCACAGTTTTGGAAAACGTTGCGAACTATGGTAATCTTTAAAGAGAAGAGGTCGACAGCACGACTTAGGATGCTTTGTGAAAGAGCGATTAGGGTTTTCTTTGAAAGAGGCATGACTGATATCGGGGATCAAGGACTTTTGCAAGTTGACAGAAGATTGTGTGTCTTCGACGTCTATAGATTATGATGAACGTTTGAGATTCTTTTAAAATTCATTCTAAAAATAATTCTCTGATATTTTTATTTTTCCTGCTTCTCCTTTCATAATTCTCTAACCTTTTCGTAAAGAAGTCTTATTCGGCATGGCGACAGAACAGCAAAAAAAAAGAAAAAAATTTTTTTTTCTTTAAACGCTCTCTTGGTTGTACAGCGTAATAAAGAAAAATTCATGAAGATATTCTACGGTTTTAGATCTATCTATAAAACGAAATGATGTGGCGGACATAGTAAGATAAATAATAGTTGACTCGAGTCTGAAGAAGGCACTAGGGTGCTTTTATTGAAGAAGTCTAGGGTCATGTGGTGAAGACATGGAAAGTCACTTAAACATAACAAGTCTCGATCATGTGCTGCATTGGTTATGGGATATTCGCAATACAAAATGGAATTTTTTTTTTTTATTCCTTCAACTCTTTATAGAATATATGACAACGATACGGATATATATATATACATATAAAAATCTAAATATTAGAATCCTAACTGGACAGGTATAATTTCTTTAAAGAAAGATGCACTTCTGCTTCTTTCGCATTGTTATTGTTTACTGGAAAATTTCTGTTTTCGATATTTCAACAAATTTAATATAATAAAAGAGATTTTTGCAACTCGGCAAAGAGTATTTTATATACTTTTGTCAGTAGAGAGTTTCTACAAAAGAGGCAATTTGTCCGATCTTGCTATAACATAATCAAATTGAAAGAACGATAGATCAAACCTGCCAGTTTCTTTTCTTCCTTCCCCTGTATATATATATATATTTTTTTTCTTTTCTTTCCTACATTAAATACCCAAAATACTTAAATTTTACGCCATAATTTTAAATATTTTAACTCAAATTCTTTACTGTTTATATAAAACTTAACCTATTGGGTTTATAAAATAAATATGTATAATGTGAAAGAATATCAAAGAGAGAGAGAGAAGTACTTTGCATTGAAAGCAACAAGTAGATCCTCCTAACAGATCTTTTAAAGTTTCAAAAGTCTCTTATTTCATCTTCATATTTGAATATTTCAGCATGTAGAAAGCTTTTCCTAGTCTAATATTTTCCTCGAGGTTAAAGAAGAAAACTAAAAAAAAATGTTTTACAAAATATTCAATAATTCTGTGATAGTAGTTTCTACGTGACATTTTTATGTCTGTTGCCACCTCCGTGCATGACAATGTTTATATTTCTGTACATCTCTATGGAGGCTTAATCCTTTAAGTAGCATCGTCAAATATTTACGAGGATTCGGAGTTTCTGTTATGTGTGGAAAATATCTAGAATGTTTCATAAAGCAGTAATACATTTGTGACGATTGTTTTCTTTATTTTTTCCCTCTCTATCTCTCTCTCTCTCTCTCTATTTTTTTTTTTAACGCTTTAAAAATTAATTTCGAAACTTTTTCTTCCTTCTTTCAATGGTGGAAGAATGGCTTCTGTACATGGTTACTTCTACAACAGTGTAACAAAACTTGCTGCGATTCGTTACGAGTTAATTCTAGGCAAAATAAAATCGAATTTTATCTGTAAATTTTAATACTTTAACCAAACATAACTAAACGGGATCTTTCGCAATTAGTTTCGGTTTGAAAGTCTTTGGGGAAATCAAGAAAAACTTCTACTTTTAAATTAGCCGTTTTCTTCGCCATGATTGCATATTAAGAGATTTCTAGTCCAATTACTCGTGTTTATTGTGTTTCCATCAATCGATAAACGTCTAGAGACTTAACTTCTGCAATTTTTGACAGTTAATAGAAACGGTGCAACTTTTTAAGATGAGTACAAAAAAATGAAAAAAATAAAAAAAAAGTTGTTTGTTTACGAACACGCACAGAAAAAAAAAAAAATGAGTGGAAGGAGCAAGAAGCAAACTTACACTCTAACGGGTTTAAGACAAAAAAAATGTAAAGAAAAATATTCAAAAATGTTAAATCATAGCAAATCGATCGCGTGTCGCTCGCGAGACATCGACAGCGAGAAGACTTGACACTTCTTTTAAAAAATGTATTCTCAACATAGAAAAGCAAACCTACCCCTCACAAGTACCTTCCTTGTTACTTTAAGTGACGGCACTTTTCTCTTTGCTTTGGTTACTGTAAATATTTCATGTCAAGCCGACTTGACTTCATACTTAAGTGTGTTTTGAAAGTTGTCAACCCTTTAAGAGTTTTAAAAATTCGTTTTCTATAATTTAATTCGATTTATAATTCCGTATTGTCGTGCATTGTGCGAATCCACGTCTTGCGTGTTTTTTTTTTTTTTATTTTTTGCTGTTAACAATTTTTAAATACACGACAATAATAGTTATTATCGATAAAAAAAAAAAAAAAAGAAAGAAAGAAAAAGTACGAAAACGAACTGTTTGCAAGGATTTGAAGGTATCGATTTTCGCCCGGAGAGAGTACATTTTTTTTTCCCCCCTCCTCTTCCTGGTCACTGTTTTCCCAAAAATAACTCGAATTATATGCCATTTTTGGCAAACTGAAACTACTATTGATTAATTAACGATTGGATTTCTCTTCGACTCTCGCAAATTTGGATTCGAGTCAGGATCGAAGAGAACATGTCCGTTCGTTGTTTTACTTTTAATCTTCTGTAACTGGAGTACCATTAATACGGGTAGCGTGGTGTTAAGGTATATCCAGTTTCTACCAACGGATTCCACGCTGAATAGCAGGAACGGAAACAGATAATAACAGCTAACAGTTCTCGGTACCGAGAATTGGGAGTTTATTTTTCCATCTGCAAATTCTATTTTTTGATTCCTCCCCCCTTATATGAAAGACCTCCGTCGCTACGTTCAGATTGCATCAATGGTTCTTTCTTGAAGCCACTCCCGCGACAATAAACAAACTTAAATTTCTCAGATGGATTCTTCTGTCGTTGCATGATGTGTTTGCAAATATTTTTTTTTGCATTCCGTGAGAACTTCGTAATGCTCTCTTTCTTGGTGGTCGTACATTTTCGTTATTTCTCGATTTGACTTTGTTTTTTGGCTTCTTTACTGCAGTGTTTTCAGTAAAGTGAAAGTAATTAAAGATATTTTTAACCCGGAATTGATCTTTCCGTTTTAAAATGTTGTCGATAGCGTATTTTTGGCAACGAAACTTTCGTTTCCAAGAAAATCACGCATAAAAAGCTACAAAACTGCTTCCGTTTGATAGATAATTCGATGGCACTCAAGAGATATAACAATCTATGGATACTTATCCAATTATCCCTATTATAAATTGCAATTTTTATCGGTGTAAAAGTGGAAAAATTTGTTTACATCGCTTAGATTGCAGATACCCATCAGATTATCTGTTATCTACGCTTAAAAAATAGAAAAATATTAAATTCTAGCAACCGGTACGGATAATTTTCCATAATTTTACTGGGGAACTTTTAAACATTTTTGTTTTTTTTTTGTTTTTCTTTTCCCAGTCCAGTATGCGTTAGAATCAACGGAGTGAAAGAAAAAAAAAAAATTAGTTGTCAGGGCAAGGCTCCCATCCATCATGCAATATCTGGAATTTGACAAACATCACCCTGGGTGGAAATCGCGTAACACCAAAAACTAACAAATACGGGACAGAAAAATCCATCATTACTAAATAGTTTGTCTATTCTGAAAAATTCAATTTTCTTACGGAATTTTTGTATGTTTTTAAAAGAAGGAATTTTTCTATGTTGCATAGAAGGTATAACAGGCACACCAAGATCCGAACGGAGTAATTATGCGATTATTTTAACTGGAAGAGATTTTATGCTTCGATTGCTTTCTTTCTGGTGATTAAACCACGTTTTTCGCAGTCATTTTAACTAATCGATAAATGACATTGATCCTCAAGGGTGTGTTTTGTTTCTAATCATTGCTGTTTCTAATTAACTTCAACTGAAACTACATCAAAACCTCTACCGATTTTTCTCATATTCTTTTGAATTTTTCCTTCATCCCCCCATTTTTAAAAATTCTCCTTTATTTTTTTTTTTTTAAAGACGAGTTAAATTAAACATGGAAACCGTATTAAGTGAAAATGTAAGATGTCATCAGGTACTAAAACAACTTTTAATCATTTAATGAAAATTGCAGAAGAGCACTTTGTGTGGCGCTTATTGCTAAAGGCTGCTCTTCTAAACAGACTTCATCTTTGTTGTTGTTTGTATTCCCTCAGGAATTCTCAAAAAGCTACACTTCTACTGCATTACCTCGGGGCTTAAACACACTTACTACCCTTTTATAGTTTCGTTCGTGTCTTTAAAATTGCACCCATTCTTCGTAATTCCTCTTTTCTTCCCTTTCATGTTTGCCATAGAAACATCTCTTAGAAAATCCCGTCTGTTAATAAACCCTTTTAAGAAAATCAAAAGAGCACCAGCTTCATTTTTACCATTTTAATTCGGTTAGAAAGTTTAGTTAAATATTGTCTTCCGAGAAGATTTTTGGAGCCAGACTTGAATAAAGAAAGGTTTTCAACTCGATGTGTAGTCTTGATGTCTGCAAGATTCTTTTCTCAAACAACGATCGATTATCAAAGACGACATTCGCTTTCTTGTTGAAAAATCATTATATTCTACCTTCAGTTGTCGACTATAAACTTTTACTTCGTCTTCTTTTTTTTTTTTTTCTTTTTTTCACTACTCGCGATACATATTTTTTATGATTTTTTTTTTTACGCGAAAGTATCCGCAGTTATTACCATTAACGTTTTTCTTTTCTTTTTTTTTAACCCGTTAATTGCGTTCAAACCAATACTTCAATTAAATTAATATTTAATTAATAAACTCTTCCACTAATTAATTAAATTACCTAGAAACATTATAAAAGGAAAAAAATAAAATAAAATAATAATAATAATAAAAAAATTAACAAAAATCGATAAATCTCTCTCTCCTCTAACATCAAAAATCGATTTTTTTTTTCTCTTCTTCTTCTTCTTCTTCTTCTTTTGCGAATTATCGAAAAAATCGGATAAAATTTCACAAATATCTCCGAACGTAAAAGTTTTTGGTCAGGAACCACACGCATAAAAAAAAAAACAAAAAAAAAAAGTTTAATAAAAGTAATTTATTCACCGTGTAGCATCTTCAAAATGGAGAGAAAATTTATTAATTCGATAGCATCGACTGTCTTTTATATATCATCTTGTCATCTAATATCGTTCGGAAACAAGATTATCATGCAGTCCGCAACGATAATTAGATTTAGAATTTGAAGGATCTTGTCTGAATTACCATCAGCATTTAATGTTGGCAGTAATCTTCATTAATCCCTCAATCTGTTTAAACTTCCATTCCAACAAACTCTCACCGTTATTCCTATATATATATATGTATATATATCTACGCGTTTTACATGTTAATAATGTCTGCCGTACGTCATAATGCACATTCGATGCATGTTAAGTATACCTCTCATGGGATGGAATTCTAAAATATTTATAAAATTACCTAATAATTTTCCATTATTTTATCAAATTTAAACATCTAGTAAATAGAATTTTATGGCGTATTGATAGCCCAGTTATTGTTACTGTAGTAGCACCGAGCGCAAGTTGTATTTTCGCTCGGCAGAGGACGCCACGTGACGACTCGGCCCTTTTTTTTTCTTATACTTTTGTTTTTTTTTTTTTATTCGTGTGGTAGCATTAATCTTTTACTACCGCGGTAGCATGGCTTGTAAATTAATCACTGGAATTATTAATGCTTTTAAAAGAAAAACGATAAATAAATATTTGTCGTTTAGAATTCATTAAAATATTTATATAAATGTGTGTGTGTGTGCGTGTTTATGAAAAAAAAAAAAAAATTAAAAAAGTTTATTTTGCGCTATTAATAATTAATTAAATATATCGTTAGATTTAAAATTTAAAAGAAAATCGTAAGTTAAATATTAATTTAATCTAAATAAAATCATATCCAAAGTTTAGGAATATTTAATTAAAATTTATCGAAGATATTTTTGTTAAGAGTTATGGCATTTTAGAAAAATTTTTATTTTACTTTTTTTTAAAAAAAACTTTTTATTGTGCTAAATCGGAATGCTTTTAAGATAATTATCAGGTAATAAATAATTCAGTATTCACTTAGCGATTATATACATTTTTTAAATATTTAAATAACACGTCCGCTTTTTCCGCTTCTCGCAAGATGGCAATGCACACATCTAAATGCATTTTTAACTTTATAAATTCAACGTCTACCGACCTTACTCAGTAAAACGGTGTAAAATGGCGTTAGGCATGCAAATATTTTAATTAAAATTTTCTGGTCCTTAGAGATTTTTTGAGAAATGTCACCAAAGGTAGCGAGCACGGTATGTCTGCTGGCAGTATTTTGTTGATATTCCATCCATACAATTAAAATGCTGGCGAAAAATCAATATAATAACTCTAGCGATTAAAATGGACACAGAGAGATTAAATTAATCAGCTAGAACTGCATTAATTTTCTATTATAGTTTGATAGCAACGATATGGGGGAATGGCTACCGTCTTTATTAATGGATTCAACCTACAGATTAAAATCTGCCCATGTAGATTGATGACGTCACGCTTCTCTCAACTGGTTTCGTGAACCCACCTTATCCTGCAGAACCAGATTACCAACCATTACTTCATTCAACATCAACCACTATTCATTTTCTTAGAAAATAGTACGATGTCTAGCCCGGAGGAGGCGCTCCCTGTTATTGTTCAATGACCATTCACTTTTCGACTACGTCTTACCAGAAACGGGGTACTGAATCAAACTTGTGTGCGCTTTTTTTTCTTTTCTTTTCTGATAAATATTTCATTTATCCGTAAATACAACGTTTTGTCCTTGTAACCTATTATCACCTTGTTAAGGTTTTTGTTCAGGTAGACAGCTGGATAATCAATTATGAAGTCCGTGATTAAAAACCCTTTAAAAGATGGATGATGTCTATGTTGCAGTGGCTCAGCAATTAACGATTTTCTAAGGTTACCGTATCCCGAATGGGTTTTTAATAACTTTCTTCTACTTATTCTTTCTTTGTTTTATATATATATTTTAAATTTTAAATTGTGTCAACAGAGAGAAAAGTAAAAGAAAATTGGATGTTGATGTGGAAGAACTTCTTCACACAAAAGATAACAGAAAAGATCTGACATCCTACTCCATCTGTCAAAACTGTCCAAGATCTAGTGAAGTATAGTATTACAACAACTCCGGTAAGGAACCATTTGTCATCAGAAGATGCTGGCAGGACAATCGGGGATGATTGAAAATGGTTCAAAAGCAACGAATGTTGGGCATTTTTATCGAATCACTATGGGACACGTTGCAACTGTTGCGAATCTATTTCTCTCCTACTCGGGATGCAAAGGATTCCTTTATAAAATGCCAAGACTTTTAATAAAGGAAGAGGAAGACCAAGATTGATCGATTCTAGAGATTTCTACGCTTTGCAGTTTCTAAGTTTCCAGTGGCAGAAACTAAGCGAAAGACGTTTTCTAATTAGTGTAATAAAGGAGCCAATTTTTTCTCGAGTGCGGCATAAAAATATGCAAATTTCCTCTGTGCCCATTTTTTTTTTCTTCTTCTTCCTCCTTTCGAATTTTTTATTATTATTTTACAAACAGACTCGATAAGATTACCCTTAAGCTGTTTTATTACAGAGAAATAATGTTGGAAGCAATTCATCGAAATTTTTGGTAGATAAAATTTATTGCACAGCTATATATATATAAAGCCATCATATCTTTCTTCCAAAATGCACTTTTATGGGAATCTCGAGTAGTTTTATAATATTCCTCTTCTGAAAAAAGAAAAGAGTATATTGAAAGACTGGTTTCTTTATTATGATTCTTCTTTATTTCAAAGTAAATTAAGTACGGAAATATAAAAAAAAAATCATTGCATATACGCTTATTAAAATATTTTAATATTAAAATAAACAGTTGGTAGTGTGACACAATCGTTTCTTTCTCACTTCCTATATGGGTCACATCCCAATTTTGTATTGAGCCTTAAGCAAATCAATATTCAGTACATGCGAATGTTGTGTAACTGTATCGCAGCGATTAGCAGAACACATGCAGTCTGATACTTTTCGACTAGTACATGATCGGTGACATGTTGAACCACATTTACCGCGTTTGCAACGCTTCCGGATGGAAAATTTTCAAAAATGGATCTTTGCTCTTGATAAAAAAAATAAAAAAAAAAAATATATATGACGCTAATTAAAAGATAAATTACAAATTTTCCACTTAAAAACCGGGTTATATAAATTACGGCAATGCTTCTTCTTTTTAAACAATCGTGCTATATCAGTAACAAATTGCAGGAGAAACTGCATCAGTCGCTGAAGAAAGAAAAATAAAATAAAATAAAAAAAAAAGGGGGAACGAGTTTTTTGAACCGAGTAGAGGAAGGTGATGAATTATTTTTGTTTAAAGGATCTTTATTTAGTGTTGTCATTCGCCACGACGTTCGTTAATGATAGATATGAAGACAACAAGTAGAAAAATCGATTGAAAGATTGTATAACTTAAGAAGATCAAGGACGGGAATGCAACGTTGAAAGAATATAATCTAAACAAAAGTAATATACCGAAGTTTTTGATATCGATCGATACGATAAATATATATATATATATATACGAAATCCGATTTTCGTATATACCAGAATAAATTTTCAACAGCGAATTTTCTCCTCGGAGATTACAGATCCAATTATGTTTTCCAAATTTGGGCAATCTGCTAGAGATTCAGCTCTCGTTTTTTTAGTCGAAGAGGAGGAGGAGGATTAAACTTCGTGCGTGATTTTATTAAAACAGCAGATGTATACACCCAGATAGTTACATTAAACAAAAAAAGAGATACTGACGCACGTAATTAGCACAGTACGCACGTACGTGTTTTACTTAACCGAATTTTTTTTTTTTTTGTTTTTTATCTTAACATTTAATAAATACGTGGTGCGTCAATTGAATATATATATATATCTGATTTTATTTAATTTTTTTTTCCTTTTAAATATTTTTGGAGACCCGTTAACAATAAAGAACTGGTTTGATTCATAACCGAGATCTGAACAACATCAAATGAAAAGCAAAGTCTAGACTTCAACGGCTTGTCAACGTGGCTGTATTCCAGTGAAGGATGACTTGTCTGCATCTATTTGTATTCATTCTGCAACGAAAAACAGATAGACTGTTACCAGTAAAAGATGCTGCTGAGTTTTCTTAGTTTCCAATTAGGCTGTCTGCCAGTTCATATTTTATTGTTGAAGCAGCCATTGGTTACGGTCGTTTACCTCTTGTAGCTTGGATTCTTTTCGGATTTCAAAACAGTAAATTAAAAATCAGACAGGTAACGCAGTATCGAATGACTGGAGTCGGGTGTGCAGGTGTGTTCCTCTCCTGAAGGTGAAACCGCTGCCACCTGTGGAACGTACGCGAGATGTGTCGGGATTAATATCTTTATAGAAGTATAAATTTTCTTCTGCCATCCTTTTTTTTTCGCGAACTGCCTTATAACTTAGCACTTTTCTGTCTGATGCCAACAGTTAACCGTATCAGTCACCATTCGCGGATGGTTTCTTTTTGATGCACTTCATGACTATGCATGTATGCTTTTTCGAAAACGCTTAACTGGTTCTACATATTTTCCCCAGCAGCAATGAAATTATATTCGTTTTTTTTTGCATACGAATGCGGATATTTAGATTATTATGGTTTATTTTTAATCTTAATGTTTATGGCGGCTTGAAAAAAGTGTATTGCAAGTAGGAAGATTTAAAGGTTTTTATAGTGTATTTAATGCTGACATTTAGAATGTTTATAACTTTCTATATTTGCGTTATGGGAAATAAAAAGACATTTACAGGCATTATGTGTTTATGCCTAGAGGACATAGTCGTACTCGACTAACAACAAACACAAACAGTCGTTCTCCTTGCATAAGTCTGAGTGATGATGATTCTACGAATGCACGCAGACAGACATTCACTCTTTTTTTTTTTCTCTTATTTTCCTTTCCATTCATATTTTTGCAGTCCACCATTTTGGTGAGTAATCCATACAGAGACCACACATGGTGTACGTGTGTCCAAAAAAATGAT
>WUQG02019540.1:0-11485 GCA_011317285.2 Androctonus mauritanicus | reverse complement strand
GCAAAAACAAAATCACTTTTCTAATCGAATTTTTAATTCAAAATTCACAGTTCTTCGGTATTCCAACTGCAGATGTTAACCATTCCATCTGAATCACAGAAAACAGGAGAGTATGAAACAATAAAAGCAGTGATTATTAAATGGTAATTATTTGTAATAAAATTTTCTGAAATCCGAGTGAAAATACTGTTTTATTGCCTATACTGTATAGTATTTTAATGGGAACGTTTTGGTGCAAAATTTTTCCAAACCGCATAATAGTGAATCAATCCGTACTAACTGAAATTTATTCCTCAAATTACTATCCGTACTATAGCCGGGTCAGCACTGAGTGAAGTCACACTAAGTGCGGTATATCTGTATTTTGTTCTTGTTAGATATTTTGTTGCAAAAAAAGGGAGCTAAAAATTAAAATGAGAACTGAAAAACTTAGCACACAAATGTCATTCAGTTTGATAAATGATTAAAATTTTATTGACAGTGAATGCATAAACCATTTTGAGAACATGAAAACAGTAAATCTGAAGCCAATATATGGCACAACATTTGTAAGAATGGATATATCTGGCCAGTTTTATATTATTACATTTAGAAGCTTATTAAGATGCTACTATGATGTATCTGCCAACAGGATAAACAATTGAAAGGAATTTGAGATGCACTACTTTATAATTCTATACAAAATCAATGATAAACCTTTATCTTTTTTTCTTTGCAAACAGAGTATTTTTTATACATCACATTATTGGTACATTTCATATTTTTATTTAAAAAAATTATTTGCTACTGCTCATATGGTTCTATATCTTATATCATCAATATTTAATTGACTACTTTTAATTATTATTTTATAATATGAAAATAACCTTATATATTAAAAAATAGCTAATGGCAAATTTTGTCATTATTGTATGTTACATTATTATAATTATTATTATTATAACATACTATTTTATTATATATGATAGCATCATTTCATTATAAATTAGATAATTGATATTTTTAGTGTGTCATATATATATTAATAATAAATCTTTAGAATTTGTAATTTTAACAAATTTGAATTTAAACTTATGCCAATATAATTGTATTTCAAATTAAAATAGGCCTATAATATTCAATATTCTATAGAATGTTATTAAATACTTGATAATAGGCTTAAAGCAAGCTGAAAGTATTTAAATAGAATTTTTGTTTCATTTACTCTTCCTAGAATGTTTCATGCTTTGACTGTCTTTAAAGACTTTATGAAATAGGACAGTATGGATAGTTTTTTTTATACATACTTATATTTATTTTGTTCCATATAAAATAATTCCAATCTGATAATTTTCAGACTGGAACTACTTAACAAAGGAACAGCAATATCTTTTACTTTTCAGTTCAGGGAAATTTGAATTATATTATAAGCAAGCATTTGTCCACATATTGTGGAAATTTTAGCCCATTTAAACCTATTTTTCCATTATAATTGAATAATGATCAAATAATATCTTCTGTACACAGATTTCTATTTCAGATAAAGAATCATATTCAAAATATTGAGATATTTGTTTCATTTAACACTTTCAATTTATTAAATAATTTTAAAACATTAAGCCTAATAAAAAAAACATTGCTTATAGGTGAATAGCATCCTACTTAACTACAAAAATTATGTATCAGATAAATGGAATGAAATCAAACATTGACTAATATAGACAATCTTATTAATTTCTGTTTCAAATTGAGGTAGTGAATTGCAAAAGTTATTTGGTTAAGAAATATTTCAGCTACTGATAAAACTGGGGTAAAAAATTCACTCCATCTAGAGGTTTAGAATATATACAAGATTATGTTTAATTTTCACTTACATTGAATATCTTAAAATATAGAAATAAAAAAATATTAGGACATTCGCCAATACTATTATACTGCCTATCACACAATGATAAATAAGTTCTCTCTATATCAGCAGTTGTGCTCAAACAAACATTTTTTAATTTCCAAATGTTTTCAACAAAGTACAATATTTGTCAAACATTGTACATTGTTGAAAACGTTTGGAAATTAAAAAATGTTTATGTTTGAGCACAACTGCTGATATAGAGAAAACTTATTTATTAGGACATTTCTCCAAGATTTGTACTTTCATATTATGAATTATTAGTTTTAAACAAATTTTATTTACAAGTAGTTCTAGACTTTACAAGTTAATTCATTCTTGGATTGAGCTCAAAGTAACAACTCAAACCAAAAATCAATTTCCCATACACAATGTTAAAATCAGACGCTCTATTATCAGCAATGCAATTTGTTCATAATAAGATTAAGGTCAAGAAAATAAATCATTATTTAATCATAAATTGTTGATCTATCTAAATAAATGAAAACATAGCTTTTAAAATCAAGTAAATTATTATTATAAACTATTTATATCATATGAATGTTAAAGAATTTTTATTCTTCATTATTATTAACAGATAAGTAGATGCACTTTAATGCAAATTAACTACTATTTTAGGCAAGATTCAGAAATTAAAATTTATATATTCCAAAAAACCAGAATATGTGCTACTTCCATTCTCAGCCATCATTTTGATTTTCCCAATTTTGTAACAGTTGACGTTTTTGCTACAAATCCAGTCACACATGTATTGTATAGCTTCATACATGGTTTGAAATGTCTTTTTATGAATATTTAACATTTATTTATTGCAATAATGTTCATATTTTTGATTATTCATATTTGAATAAAAACTTGTAAACCCAGGAACTTAAGTAGGAATTTGTAAAATCAGAACTATCTGTAAACAAATGTTAAAAATTTTTGAAAATTATTCACATAAAACAATCAAATTAAAGTTCAATTATAGGTATAACACTACTTCATTAATAAAATGTTGGAAAAAAATAAAAACTTTATGACATATATAAATTTAACTATTTAATAATTAATCTCTCAATTATTCTCAAAATATCTTAAATAATGATGAATTAAAAATTAATGGCTGGTGGGAAATACACATCATCAGTGAAAAACTGGTTAAGAAAATATATGAAATGGTTAACCTGATTTAAACAAATAAAAATAAGACAAAAATATCTAAATAAGAATAAAAATATAAATTAAATAGGACTGCAGATATTCACTATGGAAAACAGTCAACAATGATGTAGCATACAATAATATAATGTCAATTAAAATTCTGTGTAAAATATACAAAAAGTATTTTCAGCCAATTGTAGAGAGACTATCATCAAATTGACAAATGGACAGGAATGAGAAACATTCATTTGATAATAAATATGAAAGTTCAATGGAGTATAGAATGCAAATGGAAAGATAAGGGTTGGAAAGCAGGAATTTGAAAAACAATTGATAAGAGAAAGTAGTAATGACACAAATGGGATGCGGTGCAAAACGGTTGAATATCATATGGTATAAAAAGCATGCAGATCTACCATCAAGACAAAAAGAAAAGAATGTAAGTACATATAAATAAAACATTACAAATTTGTATTTCAAAAAAAAAAAAAAAACTTTTTGTATTCTATAATGTTTATAATACAGATTTGTGATATTTTAAATGTTAAAAGACAAGAATCATTTAATTCCTGTAGTTCCTCTAAATAAATTGGCAGAATGTTAAGAATCACGATTTTAGCCTCTTCCTAGACAGAACAATTTGTAATTTTCTTTCCGAATATTAGAAAAATATTCTGAAATTCAAATATCTAAGCTTCTAGAAGTATAGATTTGTTAATTTTTGATAACAGATTAAACATAAGATGGGTGAAATTATAGCTCTGGATCTCTATCATTAGCCAATATGCAGCAGAGGACAAGACAAAATAGAAAGCTTTAAATCAAATTTAACTTATTGCTTTAGTATAGTACTTTTTTTATAAGAGAACAAAATATGCAAATCAAATGTAAAATGTAAATGATGGTTTGTAGTTGATCTGATAAATCTGGTAGAAGAGAAAAGAGCAAATTTAATTTCTTAATAGATGTAAAAATTTATCAGTGGATTATCCAGCAGCAAAAATTGATTTTTTATAAGTTTTAGCATAGACAACTCAGCAGATATCAGAAAAAAGAAAAAACAATAAGTATAACAGGCATAATGGTTGCATCTTTGTAAAGGCCAAACTAACTAAAAAGAAAGTTTTAAGTTGCAAATAGGCATATGAAAAACAAAGAGAAATGAATATTAAGGATGTGACAGTCAAAAAAAAGGAATGGAATTATCAGTCTGGAGATTTAGTTTTGACTGCTGATTCCATTTTTAGACTTGAAGAAAAACAGGTCTATGACTTATCATAAGACCATCTAAATAATAGATCTGAAGTTAGAATACAAAATGAGAGGAAGAATTTTTGTTGTAAATTACCAATTATTATTTCTGCAAGAAAGACTGGAGAGAGGTAATCCATAAACACCATCTATATATTGAAGTTGAGCAGAATTCTGTTTGTTATATTCAGTAATGAAATGAAAGGCATTGATATAGGCAGTAACTCTAGAAAGATAAATAGAATAAAATGAAGTGGAAACTTGGTAACCATGATGAATAATGAATGTAGTTATAATTGAATATATGTTAACTATAATTGAAAAAAGTGGAAATGAAATATTATAAGTAGAAAAAGATGATTTTTTTTAATATTTTTATGATGAAGAAACAGCAGGGATAGAGCAAGGAAGATTTTGAAAGGGAATTAATAAAAGAATTTTTGAAGTTCAAAATGTAGAAAGAACATTTGTTGACTAACAGGCAAATTAGGGAGTCAGGCTGTGAAAAACATAACTTAGAAAAACATGCAGGAAATAATATCTGAATAGATTTTAAATGACATTGAGAGGGAAATCACTAACATGTTTATATATTTTATACAATTAAAAGTTTTAACTGCTATTGTATTATCATTCAATTATAGTATGTAACTTATTCTACAACAATCACAAAGAAAAGATTTATCAATATTAAATAATTTAAATAAAATGCTAAGAATCTTAGATTATTTATCATTTAACATGATTCAGTAAGAAAATGAAATATATCTAAATGGATTTTTACTTTGTCTTTAAATATTCCAGTGAAGAAAAAAACCTTATCAAGCAAAAATAAGGTCTTGAAAATGAAATTGATAAGATTTACATTCAAATCAATCATTACTCGTTAAAAGTCCTAGTAGTTTAATTGAAAATTTATCCGTAATATTAAAAAACCCAAGTATACTTATATAAAATTAGTAAATGAGAGGTTAGTATATTTGAGTTTGATACACTTGAATTTTTTTATCTGTTCAAAATTATTCAAACTTTATTCAATTATATCTATGATTCAAATTTCAAAAGATAAACATTTTGTCTACAAACTTATTACAAAAAATATATATAATAAAATTATGGTTAATAAATTTATATTATATAGAAATAAAAAATTTATGTTATACATCATAGTCAACCAATTTCTAAAATTTTTCATAAAACTTTGTGTTGAAACTACACTTAAAATTTGCTGATGTAATATGTTAATTTATTATAACGATTAATTTTTCATCTTCATGAAATTCCACATTCTTTGTAAATTTTACAAAAGTTATTTTAACTGTTATGATCAAAGTATTTAGTAAATTCTTAACTCTTACAGTCTAGTAGATAAGATTCAGTTGAAATATAAGAATTTACTAAAAATAAATATTTTTATTCATATTTATGTATGTAAAAGCTATCAATTAAATTATTTAAAAAATTAAATCAATAAGTTCATATAATCTGTTCCCATATACTGACATGACATTCTGTCATCATTATATCTATGGTCTCCATACAGCATGAATAGCATTGCAAACGTTATACCATATTATACTAAGAAAATATACATTCAGAAAAGAGAAGGTTCAGTGCATTTCTTGACAACACAGAAATAATCTCCTTATTAAAATTAATTTATATAAAAACATTTATGATGCTGTGTGCATATACATATATAGAAATATTTTATATATATATTGTGTGTGTGTGTGTGTGTGTGTGTGTGTGTGTGTGATCACTGTTTATTATAAAGGAATAATAATGTCTTAAGATCAAAGTATAAAATACATTAAATGGTATACTTTATTATGAAAGGCCAACTCTCATTATTAATTAGACTTAAATTGATATATCATATTTAAATTCTTAATTGGTACACTTATATTATCATCATTAGTTTTAACTTTATAAACCTATATGGAAATTTTATGAAATTTTGTTAAAAAACATATTTCATGGAACATTATTAACACAAAATAAATTCTGCAATAGTAGATTGAATATTAAATATAATTTATAATTGAAAGATTCTTTTAATGTCATTTTCATAAATTTTTATTACTATGTCACTAAAAAAGAATATCATTTCAAGGTCTGCATAAGTTACTTAGATGCAGTTGCTTATATGTATATATGTATTATACATTTTGAATTCTTCACATTCACTACTTTATTTACAATTTAAATATGAAAGGCATAGAAACAAAGAAATAATATATATTATTGTACTAAAAATATGGAACTGAAAAACAAAGATAAAACTTAGAAAATTTATTTAAAAGAATACAGTTCATTCTGTAATGTCTTTTTAATAGATTATGCAAATATTTTTTAACAATTAAAACAATCTTTTTGTTGCTATGAATTACCTTCAATATTTATTTTATCACATTGTTTATCGTTAAAAAATATATATAAATACATCAAATGTTGTATAACATTTCAAGCTGGAATGTATAACCTAGCATTATAATCTATCATTAGATATTCAAATCATCTATATTCATAATCGGAACTTTACATCTATTTAAAGACATTTATATAAAAGTTTTACATTTTCCTGCTAGCAAATCGAATTTCCGACTGAACCCAGACTAATGGCTGCAAGGAAAATGGTCAGTTCAACGAAGATAACGATTAGAAATGTCAATATAACAACAAAACAAACAGCTTTATTGCACTTATTTTCTTCTAGTGACGAATCAGATAGAATTTTTTCATAAGAACAATTTTAACCTTCTAGCCTCTTTCCATCAAAAAAAAAAAAATTTGCTGTAATAGACTTCTTATTAATTTTAAATTTTGGTGGGTAATATAACTGAAACATACCTTCACTCTATACTTAATGTCACAATGGAGTTATATCTCATTGATACAATTATGCTAACAGGCAAAAAACAACAGAACTTTGTCATTCGCCTTTACAAACTACTCTAACAGAATCACTTCATCATCTGAAGTCAGAACAGCATGTCTTTCATCTGCGCATGCGTATTCAATTCTAATTTATGCAGACTAACAAATTATTAATTTTATAATAAATAACAGTTTGCTATTGGTTAAACTGAGGAATCAGATGTAAATTTAGCCAATAGTATTCTTTATGTTACTAATGTACATTGAGACATCTCAAGGCCAATGTACAGATTCCACTCTAAATGAGAATAAACTGCATAATCCGTTGCAATGGCAATATATCTATTTTAGTCATTTTTCACGATATACGATGGTCATTTTTAATAAAATTATCAGACTCATTCTTACATTTCTAATATAACATTAATTAATTTCTTTTTATTTATAGGCTATTGATATAACAAGTAAAATGGAATTTATTAACTATATTAATAATATCTAATTGATTATTTACATGTAATTTATTAAAGAAAAATTTTATTCATAAAAACAAATTAGTAGTTTTATTAAATTTATAACAAATTGATAATGCATTTAGCGCAATAGAGTGACTAACAGTCCCAAATTGCTCGGGATTGTCCCTATTTTGACCAAGGATATTTTATATCGATGATTTTAACGCTCTAAGTGTGGTGTACTGAGAAAAACCTTTCCCTGGGAAACGAGAAATCCCGGTTTTCATCAAAATGTGTGAAAGAAAATATAAAGTCCACGTAATTTTAAAAATAAAAAATACAGGCAGAAAGCAAGGCTGTTTTTGGGATGAAATGAATACACAGTAAAGTCCCTAAAATTTAGAAACATTGCAATAACTAGTAATTCATAATTTAATAGATCACCATTGTCATGCACTCCTTATAAACTAAGAGCATTGTTATCGTGGACCCGCGATGGTAGGCAATCTTTAACTCGACGTTTAAGTATTGAGCTTTGTATTGAAATAATGCTAGCGTTTTTAATCATCATTGTAAATGCTGTGAATTGTGACTATATATTGCAGTTCAGATAATGAAAGTGGTAATGTTGTAATACTAGCAAAACCACACCGACAAAAGATATCTGGTGTTATTTTAAAAACTAAATGAAAATAGGGAGCATATTGTACTATGAAAGAATTTGAAATTCGATATGCGGAGAGAGGATGTAAAAATACATATGGAGATTGAATGCCACAAATTGTCAATCGAATAGCTGCGATGAAAGCGTACTGTGTTTCCACCATAGAGGATCCAGATCTAATTCTCGGATCCTATTACAACTACATCTTTTTCAAATGTGGTCCGGTCCCGGCTCAGTAAACTTCATCCTCTACCGAATGTCTGACGATACCAGGATTGTGGACGGCTCGTGGTTGAGCATGGAAATGCTCCGCCGCTTAGTAAGTATTCACCAGATGGAAAGCGACTAAAACCACAATAAATGTCAAACAGAAGGTATTTCAAAATTCAAAAGTGCCACTCATATCTTAATACCATAAGGTGAGGAATGGCGATCAATAGATATTACTACTTATATGAATCAATTAATTTTTCGATTATTAAAAATAATTGTTCTGATATATGTTTAGAAAAAAATAATTAGTTTATATAAAGTTCTTTTAATAATAACTATATATGCTGTACACAATATCATAAGAATGCAATACAACATTCATTTTTAATATCGATAATACTACAGAATCAATAAGTGCAGAATTACAATTAGTTTTTACTAAAATAAAGAATTAAATATCAATTTTGAAAATTTAATAAACTACAATAATATACTGTATGAATATATTTGTTATATAAAATTAAATACCGTTGTAAAATTCAAAATAAAAAAAATTAACAATTTTTATAAAATTTATTGAAATGTCATCGAAATCTATATATAACTAATATCAAATATGATAATCATTGTTTTGTAGATTTTTTAAATACTATTTTCCAATCATTGATGATTGACTGATTATTAAATGGCAACACAATTCCATGCTTTTTATTTTGTTAAAAGGTTTTATGCCTCCGACAGAATCATGATAGAAATCACGACAGAATTTTTTTGTCATGATTTTACATCGCTTTCCATACCAGTGTACACTAAATGCAGGGCATTCCAGTGCCTCATGAGACGCCTACATCCCTGGCAGAGTCAGCTATCAGATGTCCCGGGAATTCCATCCTATATCCCTCTTTAAAAAATTTGGATATGTACCAGGGTAGAAGTGGGACGCACTTCCACTGTGGCCATTCGGCCGATCGTAAAACACCATTGGAAGCGTGATTTTTCCCTAAATATATATTCTCCAACATATATACGAGTATTTACAGTTAGTAGCCCGATTGACAGACCAAGCACATACGTTTTAGCAGTATATTGGGAGGACCAGATTCAATTCCCGTGCCAATATCTTTAAGAAGGGTCGTTGAACATCATCCTTCTCCTAATGACCGAACTTCACTAGGAATGTTGGCAGCCAACCATGGGCACTGGAAATCCTTGCTTCTTAGTAATCACATAGTGGAAGACCGCATAAAATCTCATAGAAAAAAATGCATACTTGAGCGAAACTTTGTTTTATGGTGCATCTAAAAATGAAAAGTTATAATTATACGGCTACCACCTCTCAGCAAGTTCTTAAAAAGCTTCTTAAGAATGGTCTCCTAGAACATTTTATGATTTCCAAAGCCTTTTCCCTTTAAGTTAAGTTAGTTTTGGTTAAGCCACCATATCGTACGTGGTATATACTGTAACCAGGGGCGGCCACTTTTCTTTGTCGATAGATGACACCACTTCCCATTCTGTCAGAATATTGAGTGATGGAGAAAAAGCGCAAATCGTGACAAAACATGACATTCTAATGACCTCGAGAATAAATGCGTGCCGAGTTCTGGAATTTCCACCAGGAATAAAAACTGGAGATACTGGAAAGTTCGACGTCAAATTGAATAACAAAGTTTTCAATTCCTTGAGAGTTCATAGTCATGCCCACTGCGCTAGAGAAAAAGCAAAAGCTCATACAAAGCCACAACCGAAAAAAGTCACAAATACTACGTAAACAGGGTCATGGGTCAGTCAAATAAAGTCGAGGAACTTGAGGTTTCAATTGTAAAAAACAAGGAATGATTGGCAACGAATAAAATTTATTTTTGAAAAAAAGAAGAATCCTGCATTACAAATACTTTCTAAAAACTCTTATTGACATCTGCAATGAAAAAGATTCATTTTATGAAACATAGGGGCAAAAATATTATTTCGAATTTTCGTGGTACATCTTGCGTCACCTTGTTTGATAGAAGACCTTTTTAACAATTGTGCCTTTCAAAGAGTCCCAATATTCTTTTTCCTGTGAATATAAATTAAAGCTGACATAAAAAACTTATTTTCACAATTTTAAAACCTGCGCATTTCACGAACGATCTTGTTACAAAAATTGAAAAAAATGAAGCTTAAAATCCCATTGTCTTTGAGGGGCCCAATTCGTAGATAAGAATTCGTAGAACGCCTTTGTAGTTGAAAATAGTACTAATTTCAAATTGTGCAAGAGAGATCAAGAATAAGAGTGAAATATAATGCCTTCAAATTAAAATTGATTCAAACGTGAAATGTTCAAAACGCTTTTGAAATGTTGATGTCTATGAAAAAATTACAGACAGAAAATTGGCCTAGGAGATGATTTTTTAAACTGTTGATCTTCAAATCAAGAGCAAACTTTAACCCCTTGGAAATCAGATAAGCCCTTTCTCAATCGCTATAAACGACGTGAGTGAAAAGAAAATGAACATTTCTCGTCTGTACTTATTCTGATAAGTACGTGAATATAGGTGTATTGAAATTCAGAGGTATTGACTATTAGTCTAATCAAGAGAAAATAAATATATCGTCTCAATGTTATTTTTCACATTTTATATTTTAAAAATTAAATTTTTATCACAACTAGATTTAATTTCTTTTTCATGAACATTTGTCTTTTTACAAATACACACATCATAAAATATATAAACATTAAATACAAAAATTTGACCTTTCTAAGTATATAATAAAAAAAATCATTTCAAATGCAAAGTAGTAAGATTAATGCATTTCATTTTTATACAAAAGATATTGCAGCAGCAGATAAAATCTTAAACTAAAGAGTACCCAAAGCAGATGAACCAGATTGAAGTAGGCCCATTTTTCGCCAGTAATTGGTTTTAGCCCCTCAATCGTTTATGAACCTTGTCGCAGGAAACATTCATAAATTAATGTAAAAAATAAGTTGGAACAAAAGTTGTCCTCATTATT
>WUQG02019529.1:0-11486 GCA_011317285.2 Androctonus mauritanicus | reverse complement strand
GTTCTATTCTGTATAAAGGTATTATACGCCCTCTAGTGGTAGTGTTTGCAACTAATTTTTTTTTTTGCTAGAAAAAATCCCATCACCTCTTTATGCCATTCTCCAATATTTTTGAAATTCTGCTTAATAGTTTTCACTACAGACTTTTTTTAAAGTGCTAGTTTAATTTGTTGAAAATAGAAAAGTTTTTATTTTTCTTACATAAATTAATATACTAGTAATTTTTATAAGAATGAAAGTAATGCTATTTTATTTTAAAAATTGAGGAATTTATTCAATGTCAAAAATAATGAATTTTCTTGAGATTTTTTAAATGTATACTATGCTATTTAAATAGATAAAATAAATTTCAGGAAAAATGATATTTTTTAATATATTCAATATTAAATAAATTATTCTGTTTTGAAAATATTGCTTTTATAGTGATACCTCACAATTTGATACTAATCTGAATATACCGAACTATTGTCAAATTGAGAAACTGTCAAATTGCGGGAAAATATTTCCCATATAAGACTATAGAAAAGTGATTAATTTATTGGTTGGATTCCCAAGAGAGATACACTATATTATTTTCTTTACTATATGTATTTTACCATTGTTTAATGCACTAAATTATAAAATACACTATTTTATACACAATACACACAATTTATTAATCCTTGAATGTTGGAATGAAATCTTCTGGCAGACAGCCTAGCAGCCATGGTCTTCTCTCTCTATTGCAAAACATACAGTTATCCTACAGTTACTGCTACAGTTACTCCTACAGTTACTGCTACAGTTATCCTAGGAATGCCATAGTCTTGAGTTACATCCATCAATGGTAGTATTGAACATTGATAGAAAAATATTGATGTTTAACATCAATAAAACCATTGAAAGGAAACATCAATATTAGAAAACATTGGTCCCAAAAACATCAATGTTTTCTAACATCGATGTTAAAAACAAATTATTTATTATTATATATATTAATATTAATCAAAATACTTATTTTACATGCAGAAAAACAATCAAGTGATACTTATATCAAAAATTATTTTATTTATATTGCAATTATTTTTATAATAATTAAATTTTTGAAATGAACTATAATTATTTTAATTTACATCTACAGCCAATACTTTTTGTTTAGTGACAGCAAAAATATTATTTTTCATAAATTTTCACTCCCAAGCATTTCTATCAATTAATATCAACCAGCCAGCTTGATTGACCAGCTTTACTGAATAATTATCATTTTTGTAACTTTAAGCAGTCTATCCAGTATATTTTTATACATCGATGGCTTTCCCTAATGCAAAACTAAAAAATTAAATAAAATCATCCCTAATTATAAAAAATTCTGTTTATAAAAATATTATATAATATTATTTAAACAAACGTTACATAAACAGAAAAAACATCAATCTCTAAACATCAAATTTTGATATCAAAACACCAATGTTTAATGTTCAACACTAATTGATGGTTACATCTTAATTGTTCTACTTTTCTGCATTTTATCTACAATTTCTTTTTTCTTCTCTATGCTCAATCAAGTTTGTTCTTTCTGAAATTATTCTTGTGGTCAATTCTCTCTGAACCCATCCTTACATTTAATTCAAAAAAATAATAATAACTATGAATGCACAAATTCTTTATTTTCTGAAAAATGCAGAATTGAAAATTAGCACAAACAACACAGGCAAACATCAAAGCAGCCCAATAAGAACTGACAAATATCAAATGACATCACACAATTCCATGAATGCACATGCCAGTCCACGAAATTCAAATGTTGAATTGCGAGACCATCGAAGTGCAACATTCCATTGTATTTTATAGTAACTATTATATATTACCAGAAACTTATTTTTGTGTTGACATAATACATTGAGGACTCCATTCAATTTCTGTTGCCTATCACTAGTTTCAGATCCATACTTAGTCAAAAAACTGTTATTATAGTTTCAGATAATATTTTCATAAAATTATGAATTTTTAAGTGTATAGTTAAGTAAATTACTATATTTCTAATCCTATTTCATAGAATTTTATAGAATTTAAGGGTACAAAATAAGAAAAAACCGAACTTTTCATATATTAAGAGCCATAAAAACCCAGTCAGGGCAAGACCGATAGTTGAAAAAAGGACATCTACTTATATATTAGAAAAAATCCTAGTGAGATGGTGCAATATAATACTAGGAAAATCCAACAGGTCAATCTTGATAAACACCTCAATACTTAAAATTCTATCTAGCATATAGCTTGAAGATGGTGAGGTATTCACAATGTATGATTTTGATAATTTGTACCTTCCTTTCCTTTAGAATCAATATGCTTGGCATTTTACAGGTTTATGTTGGAAAATTTGCAGCAAGCACATAATATTGCCAATTTATTAAGGGATATAGTGCACTTAATATGCTTCAGTTCATACTTTATGTTTAATGGTAAAATTTACAGACAAACTATAGGAATACCAATAGGTAACCCAATGGCAAACACCTTGGCTGAAACTGTTTTTAGATCTTAGAAAACCAATTTATATCCCACTTCCATATCAGCTTTGAAGTTTTATATCAGATTTGTAGATGACATTATGGCCATTTGGAAGGATAATTCAAAGCTAGAAGACTTTCCTAAAACTTTTATAGTAGATCCTTGTGGGCTTTCTCTAAGAATAGAACAACAAAATAGGCATAGTATCCATTTTTTTGACCTGTCATTAAGTATAAACAATAAATGCTTTCAGACAAAAATATATAGGAAGCTGTTGTATAACCAATTCCTAACTGGTCCCATGACTTTATTCCATACAAGAAAGCTGCATTTAGATATTTCTACAGTAGAATGCTAACATACTGTGCAGAAAATTCAGATTTAGAAAATGAATTGGAATACATCAACACTATAGTGAGTACTCATGGCTATAATAAAACATTTCTGCAGAACATATTAAAGTCAGTAAAGTTAAAGCTATGCAACACATATGAGACTTAATATAATATAGTCGATTCACAACACCAAACAGAGGGATACATGCCTGCGCCATACAGCTTACAAAAATTTAATATCATCAATAGAGTAGCAAAAAACATAACAAAAAAAATAATAATTAAAAAAGGACCAACAATTTTTAATTTTTTGAGAAATGATAAAGACCTGTTAAAAGACATGGAGAGAAATTGAATTTACAAAATACCAGTCGAGAATACTACCCACAACCAAAAAACAGCATTTATAGGAGTAATGAAACAAATACTAGCTCAAAGAATGGACGAATACAAACATGACATATACAATGGAAAATTCTCAACTGTGTTATCTGTTGAATCATATGTCAATAGCTTCACAGTAGTCAATAGTGTCACAGTAGCTAAGGGTATTTAATGATCTAATAATCCCTGATTGTTTCCAATTTATCTAGAGATAAACTGGAAACAATCAAGGATTATTAGGTCATTAAATACCCTTAACTAGGCCCTGATTACAGAGGTATTAAAAATTATGGCAAGGCAGAAGGTAGAGAACATTTTAAACAAAAAGCCTGCCCAAGAGGTTTCCTCAGTATGATTATATGCTATCAAAAAAATGAAATGTCCTGCCCCAGGTAGCATTATACTTAAGTTACATTAAAAAAACCCATTCTGATGTTAATCCTTGCAGCAGTATTAATAAGAAACTTATACAATGTAATAATTTTTGTTTTTTATATTTTTTATAATTTTTTATTTATCTATGTATATATTGTTTTTATAATATTTTTTTTATTATTCTATTTATTATTAATTTATTATGCTGAATTTTAACTTGTAACCATAACAACATATTACAGACGGTCCTCGACTTTTGTACTTAATTGGTTCCTGAAATATGTATGAAAGTAGAGCAATGTAAGAAAAACATGGAAATGTGTTTTTCAAATATTTTACAATTATTTATTAATTACTATCTGGTGTTTCTTTATAAATTTATCAGGAGTTAGTTGAATTGTTCTTTTCTGTTTCTTTTCTTGATAGAGTTCTTTAACAGGCTGTTTTTTTCCTATTGCTCTTTGTACATAAGATATACACTCTCCAAAACAGATAATCTGACAACACATCCTAACTCAAGACTGAACCTGTGATGCTGGAAACAGGATGGGACTAATGACAGAGAAGAGGGAAGAGTGATTACAAGGAAGCACACACATTTTTCAGATATATATCAATAAAATTTAACTTTTAAATATGTACAAAATAGCAAATTATACAAAAGTTGAATACCATCTGTATTTCTTTTTTTGTTTAAACTTTTAAAGTTTGATTATAACATTCTGTTCAATTGTGTGACTTGATGATGGCACTATACCGAAAACATTAATTACAAATTAATAAATTAATCTACACTGCGAAAAGTGCTTGTTTTAGCAATTTTTACTTGAATTAAGTAAAAGCAATTTAAAGTATAATGTTCCAAATCTTAATTTTTTTAAACAATTTATTACATATAAAAAAATATTACAAATCATATATTTCAGAACACTTTCATTTGCTTTTCACACATTTTTTTCCAGCAGTTTAATAGCTACTGAAAAACATTATTAAAGTTTCTCTTCATTATAAAATTCATAATGCCTTCAGTTGATGAAAGCCATTTTTATTTCAATATGTTTTCAACTTTGGAAAAAATAAAAAATCACAAGGTGATTGGTATGAAGAGTAATGATGATTCATTAAAATAAATCATATTTATTATTCAGAAATGGAGAATTATATTTATTATGTAAATGTAAATATCAAAGACAAAGATCACTAAAGATAAGAATTGATATGATTATCATGATTAAAAAATATATAATTCTTTTTCAGACAATAAGTAATGATATAGCTATTTTTTTTTACAAAAAAATAACCCTTGCAAATAAATGTCAATATATTTCTATGAAACGAATAATTCAAAATATTAACTTTTTATACTTGAATAATCACCATGTTTTAACAGAATCATATAAGAACTTTATAATTGATGAATATAATGTTTGATCTATAAGGAATACTTCTTCTAAATGTGAATGCTATCCAATAAATAAAGTGATTATATAAAAATCTGTCTTGTAAAAGTAATGAATAAAATAATTAAGATTAAATTTATATATTCAATTAATTTTGATAAATACTTAAAACTTTTTAATATTTCTTTTTAGGCCAACAGCAGAGTTACTCAAACACATCATGTGTAGAGATGTTAAATTGAATGATCAGTTTGTTGTTTCAGTTTTAAAATACTGGTCTCAAGAACATGAAGAAAAACTTGCTGAATTAATTGGATCTCAGCTTTCAAAATCTGGTTTAACTCCTAATAAAAGGAAAAGGTAATATATTATCTTATATATAATTATTAAAAGTGCCTAGCATTTCCTGGCTATTTTTGATATGTAATTTTACTTTTATTTTTGTATGGGCAAACATAATATTCATTTTATGTTTTTAAATTTTAAAGCAAGAATTTTTGAGAAAGTAATCAAAGTTTAAGTACAGAAAGATTTTATAATTTATTGCATTAAAAGTTATTTACAATGATATGTCATTCATTATTATTATTAAAATCTTTTTGTAATAATGGGACATGAAACCATACAGGATATATTTGGATTTTAAATTAAACAGAAGCCAATAACAGTTTTTAAATCAGCATAAAAGATAAATCTTTTAAAATGATAATGTGAATTATTATTTTGAGTTACAAATAAAATAATTATTTGATATTCTCAAAGTTAAAAAATGGTTAAATAAAAAACACATTAGGATTTATAGGCAACTTCCTTTTGCCTTAATGCAGTGGTTTCAACCTTATGTTTGCATCTCATTTTTCATAAAAAATTGATATGCCCCTCATTTTCATAGCAGTCTAATTTTATAAATACTTTCAACTTACAATTTAATATGACAAAACAATATATCATATTTTAAATTTATACATAAAAAATATAAATTTATTATGGTATAATAATGTTTAATACAATTAAACAAATCTTACAAAAAAACGAAAAATAGAATATATGTTTAATACAACATAATATTTTTAATGCCATGGGTGGTCATTAAAAATCATTATGTTATTAAAGATATTGCTAGTCACAATTCTTTTTCAATCACTAAATGAGATCAATATTTTGTTTTTAAAACAGCTACAGCAGAAAGTTTCTGGATGTATGGATAAATGTATTTATAATCTTTTTGCTGATTCATTTTTTCAACATTCAGATGAATTTATTTATGTTTGTTTGTCTCAAAAGTGATTTTTTTTTTTTGTTAAAACTGTCTGGCATGTCCCATAATTTAGAAAACTCTGCCTTAATGAATATCACTGAAAATTGGTAACACAGCATTCAGGCAAAATCAGATAGAAAACTTTTAAATATTCAAACATTTTCAACTACTTTTACATAGCTTCATTATCTTCAATTACTATGAGGGAAAGGTTTTTAAGGCCAAGATGGACAAATTAGTTAAGATAGAGTTCTTGATTATCCAATTTTACCTCTTTTCGAAATATTCATTTACTTGAATTATTAAATATTGGATATGGATCGAGCCCTTCTGGTCCATTTGGAAAATAACTTCTGATTGATTTATAAAAATTACAAGAAGTATGGCAAAATATCTGAATTTTGGACAAAATGTATTTAATATTAAAAAATAAATAAGTTGCATTCGTATATATATTAAAATGTTTTATTATTTATTGGGGAAAAAAAGCAAAACAAAAAATTTATTTATTTGCAGTACTAAGCTTCTTATGAATTATTGAATGTAAATTATGCAATATCATATTAATATGCTTATAAAAATAACTTATTAACTTCAGTATAAGAAAAATTCAATAATAAAAATAGATATTTAAATAAAAATAATATCAATTAATTTATATGATATTCTTCACTTGAAGTTCACTATTTTGTTTACTATTCTAATATGATTAAGTACTGTTTACATTTAATATACATTTTCTACTAAATCATTTTTGATTTTTCACATATGGAATTATAAAACACACTTTTAAAATGTGATTGATATTTATAAAATTGTTTTTATTTTTTTTTTTTTAAATAAATTACTATAAGAAGAAAATATTGTATTTTCCCACATACATTCATAGCAAGTAATTTATACATAGCAAAAAATTTTTATTGATGATATATTGCATAATATTAATTTTGATTAATTGTTTTCAATGGTGAAACTGCCATTACTATCTACAAAAAGTATAATATAATGATGAATCATGAAATTGAGACATTTCTGATCTGCACTTCTAGTGATAACATTGATCAATTTAATTTTCATTTGATATATTGTGATGAAATTTTCTTAATGCATTTTGAATTTGTTTTTCTATCTTTTAATTCTCTCTTTGAATGATGCTTCTATGGAAATTCAAAATAATGAAAAATTTTTCATTATTTTGAATTTCTTTGACACTCAATAGTGACAATATATTTTAATAAAAAACCAAGATGGGAAAATTATGTAAATTTAAATAAAAATTTTTTCTGAATTATATAAGGGAGAGTAAATATAGTAATTCAATAGATAATTTATAAAATTTTATATTCTAATAGAAATATGATAAAAGTTATGTGACATAATTTATGATCAAGTATGTAATTATTTCTGTATTTAATACTAAAATAATAAATATTGAAAGATTATATTCCATTGTATATATAGTTATAAATTATATAACTATATATATAATGGAAAGCAAATTATTGCAATATTTGTATTTTTAATTTTATTTTAATTTTTATTGAAATTATCTAAGATATAATAAAGAAATAAATTTGAAATGTTTATAAGTCTTTCAAATATTGCATTTAGGATAAAACATTGATAATTAACCATCACTTCCAGGTTGCAGATTAATCGAGTTAATTTGCAATACAAATAATTCAACCCTGTTAATCTGCAACATGGATAATTCAACCCTGAATAATCAGAAGTCTATTAATATATAAAAATTTAAAAGGAATTGTAGAAGTAGTGATAATGGAATCCCTTGGAATCCAATAATGCAGAGTCGATTTCTTAATATTGATTAAAAATTCAATTATTCAGAGTTTTCTTTAATTCAAGATGATAGTCTTAAGCTGTAATCAAAGTTATTTTCTTTGTTGTTTATTAAAATTAAATTTAATTGAAGTATATAAATCATTATACACTTACATGTCCCTTAGGCATTTGTCTTTTTTTATTAGAGCAATTTTCTGTGTGTATTATCATGTTAGAAGTCATTGACAGCTATAATTTTCATATTCTGGAATTTTTCTTTAGCATTACAACTATCACTATTGTATTTTTATTATGTTGCAGCAAATGTTATATTTCTGATAAGTTGAATTTATTTGAAACAAAATGATCATATTTACAAAAACAGATAACTTTTAAAAATTTTTTTTGTTTGCTTAAATAAAAAGAGAATCTTTTTTATATCTTTTTAATATAATGATAATAAATATTGTATATATAATATTTTAAATAATTTTGCCTTATAATTGGACTTTTACAATTTTTTTTATTTTAAATTTAAGTGAGTTTTCCTTTCCATACTTTCATCTATCAAAAGAAAGGAAAATTATACCAGTACATCAATTATTTCTTAATATTGAGGAAATATAGTATTTGTCAATCAAAGTATACAAATATATTCAAACAAAAAAATTTTAATATATAAAATAATTAATAATAATTATCTTAATATAAAACTTTGACAAGCAATAGTTATTTTATATTAATTTAAATTTTAAGGTAAAATATTTTAATGCTGCAATTATTTGCTTACAAATTATATAAATTTGAAGTTTAGAGAGAGTTTTAATAATTACAATAGTGAAATGGTTTAGAATGCTTTGTAAAATTACATAAATATTTAATATATTATAATAGTATTTCAGAATGACAGAAATTCTATTAAAAAAATACTTCTTTATAATTAGACAATTAATTAGACTTAATAAATAACATATATCATGCAGCGTGTATAGTATATTTGACCAAGAGAATAAATTTCTAATTTTGAACTTTGAACTTATGGCAAATGAACTTCAGTTTATCATTTAGTTATAAAATATAACGTAGTTCTGTATTTTGTTCATTTTTTTATATATGAAGATGGTTTTTTAAGAATAGATAATTTTATTTACTAAAAATAAACAAACATAGCATTATTTAGCAGTAGAAAAGGTTTTAATACTTGTAATCTGAAATGTTTTTGACTAAAAACTTAGTCAACTTCAGCAAAAATATACAGATACAGTTTTTAGTCAAAATGTTTCAGATTACTAATATTACAATCTTTTCTATTGCTAAATAGTGCCATATTTATTTATTTTTATTTTGACTAGAAAAAACAGTATAATACCTACTTAAAATCTGTTTTTGATTTACTAAAATGTATACAATTGTTTTTCTATTGTAATTATTATTATTACTATTAAAATTTTAAACTTTTCTTTAGAATAGAAAGTTTTTTTTTAAATACTATATATTATTTGAATTTATAATTTTGTATATCAAATATTTTTTTAGGCAGCAGGTCACTAAATCACAAGGCCCAACTGTTGATCAAACATTAGCTCATCTTGATCAGTTAAGGCAAAATTGCAAGCAAACATCATGTAAGTATAAATAATTTTCAAGGATAGATTTGATTTTTCTGAAAATATAGTTGTTATAAATTTTTATTTCTAACAATGAATTTTTGCTTTTTAACTTTAAAGACATTCAAAGTACTTATCATTCATGTCAGACATTTCCTATTTTTAATTATTCTGATATTACTGCTTTACTCTTGATTTCTTTTAACAGTTTGTTTTAATTACTGCCTTTCTAATTAAATTATTAGTTCTCATATATATATATTTGGGAACTAATAATTAATAATTTATATGGGAAAATTTTTTTCCCATTCCCAGACTCAAAAAGTTGGTCAGATAACCACATGGTAAAGCAGTGGCTTTCTGTCATAGAAGATCTGGGTTCAATTCTGGATCTCACAACTCCAGTTTTTTAAGAGGCATCTAGGCCCAACCAGAAAGTTGAAACCCAAGTTTGAACCTTCTGGTTGACCCATCAAAGATGTTGGACAGCTTGTGCTAGGTTCTAAGAGTGTCCAATGCTAGATAAAACATATCCCATATGGAATAAGACAACTTAATTAATCTAATATAGCCTAATTCAACCCAAACCCAAAGTAAAACTCACCTCAAATAATACATAACACAGGTTTTATGTGTTATTTGGTATGATTTGGTGAATTATATTTGAGATCAAGAATAAAGCACAGATGCTCAAATATAGTTCAGTCACTATACTCAGTTTTGATACTGAGTGTAATTTCTTTCTAGAAAAGAACTTGATGACACCATTCTTATTGCTCAGAGTGCATATGTCACTATATGGCTCACTGCAAAACAAATGATGAATGTTATTTTTGCATTTTATCTTTTTTTGTAAAATCAAAAATCCTCTTCCAATTTCTTTTGGTTAGCAAAAATAGATACTAATATAGGTCTTTTCAAAAGCAAAATAATGTAAAGCAAACCTCTGTAAAATGGGGAACCAGTATATCATAATGACATTGATCATTATACAACAGAAAAAATTCGTTTTTTTTTATTTTTTGAGAAAAAACAGATGAAATTATTTTACTTGCAAAATAAGCAATAAAATTGTAAAGATCACATGAAATTTATTGATTATAAACTAGATATCAAAAATCCAGATTCATGAATCAAGTCCAGTTTTCAATTCTATTTTTTAATGATAAAATTTAATATAATTAATTTTTTATATAGTTATTTTTTATATAAAATAAAGAATATATAGTTCTCTCTTTACTTAAAAATTTAACTTTATATAGTTTATTTTTAATATTATATTTATTTTATATATTTTGTTTTTATTAATACTTGAGAATATTTTTAATTTATTTAATATATCAATTTTGTCATAGTTTTTAATCAAGAAACTGTACAGTCATCATTAATTCAAGTTCAGTCATCATGTTCAGATGCTCAGAAATCGAAGTAAGTAATGAATAAATTAAACTTAATTTATTATATTGTTACAAAATAATAAGTTAAAATCTGTCTCTAACAAGGAGACTACACGACTCATGACTCATCGATTTTGACGAAAAAATTTGTGCGTGCAGAATTCCACTAATAAAGTTCATTGGGCCAGCCATTTGACACAATACTCAAGCAAACTCCAGTAAAAAATTTGTAAAGTCTGACCAAAATTCATAAATTCTTATATATGCACCCTTTGAAGATATTACTCGACGTAGCTGTAGGCTAGTTGGTAAGATGCACGCTCTGTATCTCGATGGTTATGGGTTCGAGGCGCAATGGTTTTTATTGTTTTTTTTCCCCCCTCCTAATTTTCTTTTTTATTTTGTTGTAAATTTATGGGTATGCTTTAATATTTATTTATTTTCGAAAATAAATTTTT
>WUQG02019518.1:0-11487 GCA_011317285.2 Androctonus mauritanicus | reverse complement strand
CATATAACCTATAATAACCAATATAATCTTAATATAACAAATATAACCCTAATAACCTATAATAACAAATATAACCTTAATATAACCAATATAAACCAATATAACCCTAATATAACCAATATAAATCAATATAGCCTTGATATAACCAATATAAATCAATATAACCTTAATATAACAAATATAAATCAATATAATCTTAATATAACAAATATAAATCAATATAATCTTATTATAACAAATATAAATCAATATAACCCTAATATAACCAATATAAAACCAATATAACCCAAATATAATCAATATAAATCAATATAACCTTAATATATTCAATATAAATCAGTATAACCTATAATAACTAATATAACTCGAATATAACCAATCAGAAACTTTTTCATCAGATTGATGAAAAAGTAATAAAGGTAATAATAAAATATATTGTTTGTTTCTTTATCTCTTCCCTTTTTCTTTTTGCAAATTTTTTAATAATTTAGTTTTTTCATTGTTTTTCAAAACATTTTTTTCTTTTTCATTTTTTTTTTGGATTTTGTCCAACCCCTCACCCTATATCCTTACTCACCCTCCTATATCTAAAGCATCCCGGGTTGAAGTTCAGAAAATCTGGTTACTTTAGCTTATATATTATCGATATAAATTATGTTATTGAGATATTGACTTGATATACTTGATATACTTGTATAGTTTCACAAAATATTAATCTTTATAGAAATTAATGTGGAATTTTCATGCATAGCAACACTGAATAAAAAATGTTAAAATAATTTTCTGTCAGTTTTTTTAACTATTTTTTATATAAAAAAATGATATATATATATATATTCGCTTCGACTATCTGTTAATATGTTCACATAAGACATCCAGATAATCAAGCATTCTTAGAATAATCATTTTAGGGAATCGTTCCTTATATCCGAACTACATACCTACTCATTAATTTCGAATGATCTCGTTACAAGTTGGCAGCCGTTTGAAACAAGAATGATAGTTATTCGAAGTATTATATACATTAATTTGTACATTATTGACATTGTAGACACCTGAAAGGATTTTAGATACGTTTACAACGGTAATCTTGTCTGCATGTCACTCAGATCATGTAGGTAACACCCTCAAAAACAAAAAAAATTAACAGAGTACTTAAAATATTTCTTTTCAGTCCAAAGTATACAAGCAATTAATGTTAAATTCTTCACGTTTCCTGTTATAAGATGGCAGCTTTTCGAAATTTAGAAAGTTTTATATATTTTAGAATTATTTATTGTACACAAAAGATTATTCATTCCAAATATTTTTCAGAGATTTTTTTACCTTTATGAATCGAAAGGATTCAACATTAATTGCTTGTGTTTTGCTTAATTTTTACCTTTATGTTGTTGCTTTACCTTATGTTGTATTTATTAATTGCTTGATTTTTTACATTTATATTGTTAGTTTACCTTTATGTTGTATTTATTAATTGCTTGATTTTTTACCTTTATGTTGTTACTTTACCTTTATGTTGTATTTATTAATTGCTCGATTTTTTACCTTTATGTTGTTACTTTACCTTTATGTTGTGTTTATTAATTGCTTGATTTTTACCTTTATGTATATCAAAAAGATAAAAATCTCTAGGTAGATTTTATTTTTTAGCTTTAGCTAGGTAGATCTCTAGGTAGGTAGATTTTGAAAATTATTTTTGCTAATAAATATTTTAAAATAAAATTACATCTTTCTAATTAATTAATTAATTAATATTTCGGTAAGTTTAATAAATCAAAATAAATTAATATATAGTAAAATTTAATAATTTTATTCTTGCATTATTTGCTTAATTTTTCACACTGAAAGTTAAAATACTAAATATTAATTTTTGTTAAATTTTCAAAATTTTAAAAAAGTATTTTCATCTGTCTTATTATCTCCATTAATTTTTTTCTAGAATAAATTTATCTTAGTACAGTAGATAACTTGATTGAATTTTTATTTTTAACGGATCTCACTAGATCGAGATAATTGTTTAAATTTTAAACCAAGACGATTTTATTTTCGAGTAAAATAAATTTTAAATTTGCCAAGGAGAACAATTTAGTAAACGAAATTTTTCCAATAACTTTCTACATAAACTAGTAAAAGTTTACGGATATGAAAGATAATTCTCGTGAGGAAAACTCATCAATAATGTAGTTAATATATATATATATACTGTATATCAATGCGTTAATCCAGTATAAAATTTTTAAAACTCTTAAATGCTCTGTTATAACGAATAACTGTACACTTATTCATTATACCGAGATGCATTTAATTTTGTAAGTGCTTAATTACAAAAATAAATGTACAAAGTTTTCATAGATTCGTTGAACTAATGCAATATTGAAAGATTAATCACTAGTAATGAAAAATTTTTTACAGGGCATGGAATCTTTAATTGTTATCTTTAATTGGATTACAACTGATAGAAGTTCTTACTCTAATTAATTGCCAAGTGTCAACATTTCTGTTAAGTTGTTATATTTTTATTTTTGTATTTTTATAAATGATAGCAATGGGAGGAAAACGTTTTAATAATTTTCATAACACAAATGCAGTACCTCTCTCTTTCTCTTTCTCCTCAGAGGATTTATTTTAATTTCTACGATATGTTATTGTTTTCAATATATCTGTTCTGATACATCATTCTGAATACAAAATCTATACCTGAAGGAATTCAATTCTCTAAAATTTTATTATAAATCATATCAAAATATTTTTCTGACAAATGGAAAAAGTTATATATACTTTTAACATTTTTTTTTTAAATATGTTTCATAAATTTAGAGCTATTTATATTCATATTTTAATTTTCTGCATGTCAACGTCATGTTTCGAATTTAACAAGATATATATTTCTAAGAAGTATTTGATTTAATCTTAGTGTATCAAGTAATGACGATATGGAAGTATAGTTTACATTAAATTCTTTCTCTTCGATCAATAGAGTGGACTCTCGTATAACGCAGAGGATTCGTTCCACGTTATTTATACGAGACACGCATTACCGGACGATTTTATGCAAGTTTAAACTTGTCTCCGCGTTCTAGCACCGATCGCGTATTGCTAATGAGATGTGAGTTGGTTTCAAAAGTGATTCTATTGCGTGCAGAATTTTAATTAACTTGTTTTAAAGAAGTTTTCTTTTAATAAAGGAAAAAACAAAACAGAATACAAGTAACTTAGTTAAAAATATATTATATATAAGTAGAACCCGTATAACACGGACTCTAAAAGGCGGATTCGTATAACCCGACGAAAACGCTATTAATTTTTGTCATGGAAACGAAATAAACATCGTTTGGTTTTTATTACAATCAACGGATATTATAAGTAACGGGTAAGTAACGCTAAAAAAATTATCCGACGCGTTATATGGGACTGTTAACAGCGTTGTTTGAGTAGTAGTCGCAAATTTTCGTCGCGTTATACGGGTGTTTACTGCATTTCTGTTTGTTTCTCGTGTATTGACTTTCATTATTTTATATTAAAAGATTAAATTAATATTAAACACATTATTTAATCTTTTTCGGTTCTCAGCTCGTTAAGAACTTCATAAAAATAATTAAAATCAAATCTTGTTTCTATTGAAAGAATCTACGTTTTACGTTTGTTTATTAAACTGGGAATAATAATTATAAGTAATAAAATAATAATAGATAAAGCAAAATTTAAATTAATTGCAAACATGAAAACAATTAACGATGCAATTCTGACACAGTGGTACCTCGACTTACAAACTTAATTCGTTCCTACCGCATAACTCGAAAAGTTCGTATCTGGAAACCCAGTTTTCCATTTTATCTTAAGGGAAAAAAATTAATCCGTTCCCAGATTTAGAAATTTTGAAAAATATATGCATTTGTGTACAATTATTATTTTTATTTTTGAAATCTTAGGTTTTACCTGTTTTGTATAAAAAAAAATCAATTTTCTTGTGACTAGTTTTGTAGTTCAGTTTTCGATTTGTTGTCATCAGTTGCTTCTTCTTCTCTCTTTAACTCGCATCGCGAATAAAAAAATTAGTTAACGAAGAATTCGATATAACTAGTAATTATCATGTAGATCTTTATTATCATCAAGAATTTTATGCGAAACTTATAGAAAATATTTTACAAACATAATATTAAAAACCATTACGGTTTGTATCTAGAGAATAAGTTCGTATCTAGAGGCCAAACTGGGATATGGAAAAAAGTTCGTATGTTAAGCGGTTCGTAAGTCGAGATACTACTGTAATTATTTCTGTATACAATAAACAATACTTGTGGAGGTTATAAAATGGGTTTTAATTGATAATTCAAGGTATTCTACAACATGTTACTTCAGAGAAATCTTTATCTCAGATTTAGAGATCAGTTTTCATAATTTAATTGTGAATACAAACAAAAATGTACAGTTTTTAAATAATTTTTCAAACATCAATGATACATCTCTCGCTGCATGTGATAAGATGTGATAAATACTGTTAGAACGAAATCTCCTCCAAAAAAAGAAAGAAATCTTAGGAGAAAGTGGTGTTTCCGATTGTTTATCTCGTTTCAAGCTTATCATTTTTATATTTATTTATTCTTTATTATTGCATTTCAATCAGAGATAAGAATTTTCTCATTATCATAAGTTGATTCTACTTATTTTTTTAAAGATAAGTCTTTTATAGTAAAATATTATCAAATATCATTCTTTCATATATTTTAAGAGAACATAATTAACTGAAGTGCCTTTTGACAGTTTTTGTTATTTAAAGTAACCACTGAATAGATTTAAAAAGTGTTATTCCAGAATTTTTTAATATAAAATTGTCGATTCCACAATTTGCTGCATAGATATGTTTATGAAATTTTTATAATGAAAAATATTGATGATATGTTGGATGTTATCGGTATAAATGATACAAATATTTAAGGTATTTAACATCAACTAATATCAATAAGTTTTATTTGAATTTTCGATTCAGATTTTCAAAAATATGTAAAGCTCCATTTTGACATAAATTAATAAGAGCAATCCAATTCCAAGAAGAGTTAAGATTAAAAGGCAAATTTAATTCCATAAATCATAAAGAATTTTTTTTTTGTTTGCAACCACAAACAAAAAAAGTTTTTTTTTAAAACTCTAGTTTTTTAAACTAGAGTTAAAACTCTAACTCTAGTTAATTCTAACGCTAGTTTACTCTTGCTAACTTTTTCTCTAACTCTAATTAACTTTAGTTAATTCTAACGCTAGTTAACTCTTGCTAACTTTTTCTCTAACTCTAATTAACTCTTTTTTTATGACTTTTTCGCCATAATTACGATAAAAGAAATGATTACACTTTCTTTTTTTTATTTTTTTCAATGTTCAATAAAAGTCCAATTTAATTTTTCTTTCATTCAAACAAAAATAACAGTCATTACTTTCATAATTTTATATTTTTAATACAGGAGTCTCCAAATTTTCCCCCACGAAGGCCACATTAGGTACTTCAGAACTATTCGGTGGGCCGTAATAAAAAAATAAAAAAAAAAACTCTAGAACTAGATATGAGTTTTATTGAAACATGTGTACTGTGTTTTTACCGACTTTTTTTATTTCGTGAGACATAAATGTTTTTTTGTTGAAAAAAAATTATTCGGATGTAACATTTTTATTAAATTTTTTCTTCGTTAGTCCATTTTAGCCGATTTTTTACAGTCAGAAAGACCGTAACTTGGATTTTGGAATATATTTTGAATATAATTTTAAATTGATGCATTTGAAATCTATGAACATCCCGTACATTTTTTTTTTTTTTTTTTTTTGAGGATTCTTATTGAAAAATTAGTCCAATTGGCGGGCAGGATAAAAATCATATCGCGGGACGTAGTTTGAGATCCCTCTTCTAATAGGACAGAAATGCATCCATTGAAAAAGAAAAATAATTATCGAGTACAAGAATATATAATAATAAGAAATGTTTGAAGCGTATAAAATCGAAATACGTATAAAAATAAATTACAGTATAATGAATTAGTGTACTGTATTAAAAGTTATTCATTTATAACCTTTTGTCACTTTTCTTGTAAATTTTTTAATAAAATTTTGAAAATCAAACTGTAAGAAACACTTCAAAACATTTAAACACGAAATGAAATCATTTTTAGCCTATTTTCCGATGGAAGTAGATGCTTATAAGATGGAGCCAATGTCTGTTTGCCCCACTAATAACTTTTGAACGAATAGGAGATTTTTTATCAAATTTGGAAATGATGTTCTGCCATTAGAGGACATCTTAATGCGGCATCCTTTAATTCTGCGTGATAGAATTACGTTTTTATTACAATTTCACTTTAAATTAGTGTCAATAGATGGCATTAAGTGCTAGCAGTGTAGGGACAACATATAGTTGACCTCATTTTATTACAGCGCCCTTATCTCAATATCGATCACAATGTGATGGCATCATGAAGTAACAATACATGATGCTACAAAACGTGATAATTTATGATGTCAGGATGATATAACAATATCCGTCATCGTGATATCGTCAATATCACTGCGACGTGACGTGATCGTCACATCTACGCTGGTAAAACTAGAAAAATAATACCAATGGATTTCAAATGGTAAATAAATAAAAATTATTTATTTACCATTTCTGGAATTTCTTGTTATTCATTTAAATACGCTAAATAATTAAATACCTGTAAGATTATATTAAAAAATTGCTAAAATTATTATAATTCTGCATAAATTTTGAATATAACGAACAAGTTGTAGACAATTATTTTTGGTAAAATAGATTTTTAAAAGATTTCTCGTAAAATCTACATAAATTCTGTTTAAAGAAGTAATCTTCACAGCAAAGGAAGAAATAATATACAGTGGTACCTCGACTTACGAACTTAATTCTTTCCTGGCCGCGGTTCGTAACTCGAAAAGTTCATATCTCGAAACCCAATTTTCCATTTTATCTTATGAGAAATCAATTAATCCGTTCCCGGATTTAGAAATTTTGAAAAGAACAATTTTTAAAAAAATATGAATTTGTATACGATTATTATTTTTATTTTTGAAATCTTTGGTTTTACCTGCTTTGTACAAAAATCATCTTCCATTAATATAAAAAAAAAAGAAAAACAATTTTCTTGTGACTGGTTTTGTAGTTCGGTTTTCGATTTATCATCATCAGTTGCTACTTTTTGTCTCTTAGGCTTTAACTCGCATCGCGAATTAAAAATTAGTTAACAAAGAATTCGATATAATTAGTAATTATTATGTAGATCGTTAATATTATCAAGAATTTCATGCGAAACTTATAGAAAATATTTTACAAATATAACATTAAAACGCCTCACGGTTCGTATCTACAGGCCAAAGTGGGATATGAAAAAAGTTCCTATCTAGAGAGGTTCGTAAGTCGAGGTATCACACTGTATTTCATACCATTCATTCAAACTTTTTGTACCAATCTGAAGATTTAAAAATAAATAATAAGCTAATTTTAAATTTACTCTGATGCTTTGAAAGAAAATTAATTTGTAAAGTTATTTTATCGCAAGAGAAACAACCAACTCAATCCTAGATTTTTTTTTAATGACATTTACTAGTAGTTCTTAATGTAAATTTTACAAAAAATAAAATGGTAATTATAATGGCGACAAACAAAAATGGTCATTAAGTGGTTAATGGCCCGATTCTAACGAATTCAAGATCTTGAGTCTGTGATTAAATATCATTTCCATACTTTGAATCGCTCTATATATACTCATAATTGAATTTTTACTTTCTAATATTTTTAATTACCACGATTTATTGTTTTAATTAATTTTTATTATATGTGTATCACGGTTTTGTGTGGCTATAAGTCACAAATAATATTTTTTATACACGATCCAAAGTCGATCAGAATCTTCTATTATTTTACTTAATGAAAACCTATAAAAGTATCAAACTTGTTCATCGATTTATTTATCGAATATTTATTACAATAATAAATATCTTTCCAAATATTTATGATTTTAATATACATAAACGTATCCTAACACCTATCATATAGAAAAAAAAGTATATTGATCATCATTTTATAGTTAGTTAATTTAAAAAAAAAATTGAATACCGACACGTTATAAAAAAAAAATTAAGAAGATTAAAATATAATTAATATTTTAATTTAATTTGTTATTAAGTAAATGATTTGACTACATATTAAAATTTCTTTACAAGTCATTTACGTGAAGAAAAGATTATCATAATTATCTTTTTTTTTTTCATTAGTTTAACTAAAGAAACCGTATACATTTTATCGATTAATAACAATAACAATAATAATAATCACCTGTGATTTCTAAGCTTATTATTAAATTTTAATTATAATTGGAAAATTATTTGATCTAATTACAAATCACGTGTTTGTAATTAGATCGAATAATTCTCCAATTACGTATTTTTTTATTTATCTTTAATCTGTGTTGAATAATTTTCATTAAATCTTTTATCGTCGATCGAAATTTATATATTCGTTTCTCGTGATTTGATTTTCATTATTTCTTATTTAATTAATGACAAGACGATATACTGTTTTGTATCATAAAATCATAAAATTCTTAATCTAACAAATATTATTGATTTGATCTAATATAAATATTTATAAATGTTCTTAAGTAATATATCAACGACCAGTGATGTATCATTGGTCGTGAATATATTTCTGTTATTTGAGTGATGAATAAGTCATTAGTTTTAGGTATTAACATAGTTGTAAGTCTTTTACTAACTTAAAATAAGTTTCCTCTTAACATACTTTCTAAATATTCTACTAACATAGTTCTAGGTTTCTAATAACATAACACTTAATTTCTATCAACATAGTTTTAAGCTTCTACCTAACACAGATTATTAATACTCCTCTACAGGTTACTCTCACACATGTCAACACATAGGTTAACTTGAATGGTTCCTTGCTTTTCTACATTTTGCATTTAATTTTGGCTCAGAACGGCTCCCTTAGTACTCCATTTGAGTGGAAAGGGGCAATCAAAATTTAGCCACCAAGCTTACCATACAAAAGAAAAGACCATTGATGTGTCAAGGAGGCGGAGGGGGCGGACAGTCCCAAGCCTCTGGTCGGGGGGCCTCCGAAGGACCTTAAGATTTAAGTGTATATACCTGTATGTAGGAATATAAAAAAGGGTCTTTGTATTCTGTGAGAATGATTATGTATAAATGCACCGTGTTTATGTTTAAAAATTTATGTTAATTATATATTTGTGTTTACATTTTATATGGTGATCGTTCCAATTATGGAGGCCCCAAGGAGACTTCCGCCTCGGGCCTCGATAGCTATAAATCCGCCACTGTCAACAACTTTTATTTATTATAACTAAAGTGACCAGATTTTCTGAACTTCAATCCTGTACGTTCTGGGTATTGGGGAGGCGTAGGGGGTGTGAAAAAGATAAACATAAACAATAAAGATATAAAGAAACATAAACAATATATTTTAGTATTACTTTTATCACTCTTTCTTCAGATTAATTCATCCACATTGGTTATATTTTATGGTGACCATATTCTATGTACAGTAAAAGTTGGGAAGGAGAATTCTTCAGAAGATAATTTTTTAAAATTAAATCTAGTTAATCTTTTTTTTTAGAAAAAACTTTTTATATGAACTATTTACTTATAAATAGAAAACGTGACAATCCGGAACATTTTTTCAAACCGGGACAAAGATTCAAAAGCTGGGACTGTCTCGGCTAATACGGGACGTCTGGTCACTTTATTATAACGAATCATCCACAAGATCTTATAAAAGATATCTGAATTAACAAATATTAAAAGCATTATTAGCAAAGTTATATGAATTTTCTTTAATATATGTATATTAAAGAACGTAAGTTGTAACAAACAGCTAACAAAATATTTTTGCTTATATATATATAAAAACAGTAAGTAAATATAGGTTGATTGTCAGCAATCTATACTTTCTTTACGTTTTTGATTTCTTGTTTGATTTTTATTTCTGCAATACTTATATTGATGATCCTGTGAGACTTCGATCGCTCTGTTATAATGAATATTAAAACTATTAATTATGTTCTTTCAAAATTAATATTCTCTAGTTCCTTTGAAGATATTTTAATATCATACATTTAAAATAAATTGAATAAATCTTATTTGACTATTGCTTCCTACTTAAATATTATCTCTTCTTTTTAGAAATTTAATTGATTAGGAATCTTTGAAGTTTGAAAACTAATATAAACTATGTAAATCAATAAATTTGGATGCATTTTAGATCAGTTTTATTTATAAATATTATTTTTAAGAGTTAAAGATTTTTAAATTTAATTAAAAATTTTATTAAATTTTAAATTTTAAACAAATAGAAAAAGAAAAAATAAATCGACACGATATCTTGGATGTATCTTTGATTTGTAACTTTGTCTTCTCATTATATCTATCTATCACGAATTTTATACCAAATTCTTTTGATTCGATTCTTATTAATTATGCACAGTATGACTGTCTAATGTCTAATCTATGTCTTAACCTATAATTCAAACAAAATAGATTTAAAACACTTGAGAAAATTAGTAGAATTATTCCTGGTTACGTTACGTGATCCGAATTTCGCATCAATCATTTACCTATCATATTAAAATCCTAGAAAGTAACACGAAAGAATATTTTAATATAAAATTTTAATAAATTTTATAAAGGATTTTAGAATAAAGTTTTTTTTAATCCTTTTTGAGTCTCCTATTTCTTTTGTTAGAAATGGAATCTCTACTGCCATCGGATTTTTTGATGAATCCATAAAACGCAGAATCTATTATAAGGATATCAATCACATCTTTAGATATAAATCCGAATTTTTTTATTATTATTAAATTTTCTATCATCAGTTAATTATTTTCATGATTCTTTAATTATATATTTTTTTTTTTTTTTTGTGGAATAATCTTCATAGTGAATGGCAAATGCTTGAATAGTATAATTCTTAGGAGAAAATTCTCGGAAGTTTTAAGTGGACGATTCTGTAAGTTTATTTATTTTATTTTTAAAATCCACTTTATAACCTGATGGATGGCTCTTTGAACTTCATAAAAATCAATCAAATTGTTTAAAAATATTTTATGAAAAAATCTTCAAGGGAATTCGACTTTTCTGCAATATCAAGAAAAATTCATTAAATATTTATGCGAGAGATGTATCGAATATTAAGAAGTATCCGAGAAGTGTGAATGTTTATCATTCTTTTATAATTGGATCTGTAGAATATAGAGATGTGGCATCGATATTTTCCTTAAATGGCAGAACAATACTATCGAATTTCATGAAAATATACTAATTAGTTGAAAAATTATTAATTAGGACAACAGCATAGTGGTCTTATAAGTTTCAACTTTCTTCGAAAACCAAGTTAAAAATTATGCAACTCTGTAACTTTATGATTTTACCTTGTTCACTTAAGGTAACTCGTGGAAGACAAGA
>WUQG02019507.1:0-11487 GCA_011317285.2 Androctonus mauritanicus | reverse complement strand
AGTAACTTTTTGGGTCCAGAACGAATTAATCCAGTTTACATTATTTCCTATGGGAAAAAATGATCCAATATTCAGAACACTCTCAGGAACCAATTAATTCTGAATATAGAGGTTCTACTGTACCTCAAATGAATTTCCAAAAAGATCAAATGTTCTGTTTAGTGTGCAATTTCTAAGAGAGTTTTTTAAAATAAATCTTTAACACATCAGAATCATCAATTTGAACTTTAATCATTTGTTGGTAGAAGAGAGTCTCTGATTCTATAATGCAGTGATGTCAAACTCAAATCTTGCTGAAGATTATTAATGCCTATTGAGAGGGCTGTATAAGAAAAATCAAAGTTGAAATAATGACCACTAAATATTCATTTACTCACATTCCCAATTGTTTATACTTTATTATTCTGCAGAAGAAAAAAAAATCTAAAAATATTTAGGTATATTTTATAACTGAAGTATATAAAAAAAAAAAAATCAAATAAAATTAAGTTTATGTAATTTATTATTCAAATTAACCAAATTTATTATATTAAATTGTTTTTAAATTATATAAAATATATGATGATTAAAAATGTTTGACAATAGACTGGGTATGGAGAGAGCTAAGAGCAGTATGTGGCCTGTGAGTTTGTCATGTCTACTTTATCATCTTAGAAAGTGAATAGATAGTCGTTAATTCTTTTGGAAACATTCATGCATGGTTACTCTAATTTGATCTAATCTAAAGGAGCTGGCTAAATATTCATACTTATATAATTTTTTTAATGCATATTTTTAGCTTTTGTGAAGCACTAGAATTAATTAAATTACTATTATTTGAGTAAAATTTACAACAGTAGTTTTCTGATTTTGGCTAAAATCTAGCCAATGTACAAACTGGATGGCCAGACTCCAAAATCAGAATAAAAAAAAAAAAACAGTTTTCGGACAGTGGCCAAACACAGCAATTCGTAAAATAGCTGAGCATTTCATGAATTGGCTGATTTTCAGGGTTTTGCCATAATATATATATATTTTTCTCACAAATTCAATATTCATAATTTTTTGAAGTCATTGTATTGACAAGTATGTAATAATTCTCAGTTTTAATAAATGGTTCTTTTACTTTTCATACAACTGATTGTATGAATTTTGTATGGTAAATGAACATAAACATTATACTTTACTTAGAAGTAACAAAAAAAATTAATAAATAGTGTTATAATGAATTTATAATTTTTCAGTATTTTCAAAAACAATTTTTCTACTTATTAATCTAAATCATGTTTTTTCTTTTAACAGTATGGGTACTTTTGGACTACTACAACATAAACTGGCAGTATGGATTCTGATGGCCGTCATTCTTTTTACATATCTCTGTACTCTACTGTGGTACAATAGAAGTGTTCTACCTCATTCATCATTGTCCATTAACAAGTGGAAGGATCTGCCAAATCCTTTTAACATATCTTTAATTAACAGTACTTTAGATTTATCCACTCTCATTGATTTAACTAATTTTAAGTTTCTCCTTAATAATCAACGTTGCAATAATATTAATGATGTGTTTATGGTTATTTTTGTTCATAGTGCTCCCCAAAATTTTAAAAAAAGAGAGATAATAAGAGAAACATGGGGTTCTGAAAAGAATTTCATTACTGATGCCATAAGGCTTGTTTTCCTGATTGGAAATGTTCAAAATCGGTCTTTATCTAATGCAATTTTGGAAGAAAATACAATATATGGCGATATTGTACAGGGTAATTTCTTGGATAGTTATAGAAATCTAACCTATAAACATGTCATGGGTTTAAAATGGATCACTTATTTCTGTCAAAGTGCCAAATATATCCTCAAAGCCGATGATGATATTTTTGTAGATATATTCCAATTAACAAATTATTTGAAAGACACATTTGGATCAAAACCTCCAAAAAAGTTTCTTATGTGCTTAATTATAAGAAATACATTTGTTCGAAGAAGCACAAGGAGCAAGTGGAGAGTGAGTTTTAAAGAATATCGAGAAGGTTATTATCCCACTTACTGTGCCGGTTGGGCCATCATTATGTCTTCCGAAGTTGCTCTTCAATTGTATTTCCAATCCTCTTTGGTTCCTTATTTCTGGATAGATGATGTCCATGTATCTGGCACCTTAGCCAAACGCTTAAATCTGGTTCACACAGATTTTTCTGACAAAATATATACTGGAGAAAAAGAGTTAATGAAATGGTTGGATAACGATAAATTGACTCAACCTTATATGTTTGGCCAACCGATTTTTAATATTACCCTTGTGTATCAATTGTGGAACAAAACACTACAGTATTACTCATCAGTTGAATCTCAGAAGTATCCAGTATGATGAATTTTATTTATTAGTAGCCTGGAGAATTATATTGAGGCAATTTAAAAGATGGAGTATGATGATAATTTTGTTGCTCCAATATAAATGTTTGCTCAAATGCATTTATCATATTTTATTCTGTTCCTTTTGTTTTTCTTTTTTTTATCAGAAACAACATATCTCAAAATATTTTATAAATACTCAAATGGATATTTGCCCAGATTAGATTTGATCATTATATATATTTATTACTTTAGAAAAAGCAGGAATTCATGATAATGTTTAATAATCATCAATCATATTTATTTGGAGACTTAAGTTACTTATCAGTAAAGTTATTGCATTTAAATATTCTCCAAATCCATATTTATATAAAATAAAAATTTTCATTATTATTATTGGGCAAAAATATTTTCTATTTACAATTTCCTATTTTTAAATTGTTTTACAATAATATTTGTGCCAAATTTACTTATACAATAATTATTTATGTATTTGTTTAAGTTAAAGTTCAAAAGAACTGAACCCCTTTGCAAGCAGCTTAAGTTTTTTTGAACTGTGATTACAATTCCAATTGTAAATGAATGAAAACATTCCTGATCCAAACCACCCATCCGCTGTCAAAAATGTACAAAATTTAATATACGTTATACTTACTGTTGTTACTGTGGCCAGTTGGGCAAAAATTGTTGTTACTCAATGCTATTAAATATTTTCTACTATAAAATTTATTGTTCAAAACTTTATCTGTTGTAATTAACCCCTGTTCTGCAAATTATAAAAAATAAAATTTGAAGTGTTATAGTTGTATAATCTGAATTTTTTTGATAAAACAGTTTTAATAAGTTTACTTTTAATGTACAAAGTACTCAGTCACCCATTTTTTTTTTATAACTTTAAAAAAAATTTAAAAGTTATATGGACTAAACCAATATTGTCAAACAATTTTTTCAATGCTCCACAAACAAATTCAGTGATAATCTATGCTGCATCATAAAACCATAATGATCATAATTACTTTTTGGTAATTATGGCACAATACACAAAAATAAAAAAATAACTTTGCATTATATAAATATAAAAATGAAATTTAATATTATCCACACATTATTTAAGGTGGAATTAAAATTTTATATTGTATTGCAAACTATAAAAGATTTTAGAAGTTCCAATAAATATGATCTCTACTATTGATTATTTCTAAAAATTTCGCCTTGCATTCATGCTAATACAATTCTTTATTCTTCATTTATGATATAGTATTATTATATAAAAAATATACAGTAAACTCATATACACGACGAAAAAATCGACAGTAGTACTCGTACAACGCTAAACAGTCCCGTATAACGCGTAGGATAAATTTTTTAACGTTATATTCGTCGAGTGTAATAAAAACCAAACTATATTTCGTTTCCATGATAAATCTATCATGGAAACGAATTTCGGAGTCAGTATTATAGGACTATTTGTATATAATAATAATATTTAGTTACCTATGTTTGTTTTTTCTTTATTAAAGAAACATTCTTTAAAACAATACTTTGCACACTATAAAATTATATTTGAAACTAATGCACAATCCAAGCGCACATCTCATTAGCAATATGCGATCAGTCCTGGAACTAAGAAGTTTAAATTTGCATAAAATCGTTTGATAATGCTTGTCTCGTATTACGCGGTTTCCTATAACGCGGAACGTGTCTCCCGCATTGTACTGGAGTCCATTGTATTTTTCTTTTATATTAGAAAAAATATCTTAAATGCAATAACACACACACTATCCATCATCATCATTTATGAACGTAATGAATCAAAGTTTTTCATGTTTTTTTATTAGCAAGGAAAAATTATGCAAATATAAGTTTTCCTTGCTATCCTGAACCCTGACTTAAAACTTAAAAAAAAATATTTTTTTTTTTCATATATATATATATATATACATACCAGCGATAATTGTCACCTATAGACAGTTTGACGATAACATGGAGATTTTAGGTGATTATTAAAAATATACGATATTAAAATTGAAAGAAAAAAGCTTTTTTAAAAGTAATTAAAAAAATTTTTTTGACCAATGTTGGAGTGCCGTAAAAAATATTCAGCATGCCAGAAGTGTTGCACGTGCCGTACTTTGGCCGTTACTGGAATAAAATATATTCACAAATATTTGATCCAGATGTAAACCTTTTAATTTAATATACAGTATATATATAATAAAATCTGAAATTTAGAAATGCTGTAAAGCAGTGGTGTTCAACTTTTTTTTTACTATGTGAGCTACTTTTCTATATTAAGGCTTCGGCCATGCAGACGAGAATTCAGAGCGCGCGAGCGATATCTGACGTCGTCACGCTGGCGCAGGTGCGATCATGCAGACGCGAGAAACTCAAAACATCACACGCGAGAGCGAAAATACGTTTCTCGCTCGTATCTGAAACTGCTTGATTTTATCGCTGTCTGCCAAATCTCGCTCGGCGCTGCACACGCGCAATAGTCCATGCTTATTGCTGGATAAACAAGATGGCTATTTCTACGTGCTCTACGGATAAAAAGATATTAAAAGAAAAATTAATTCTTTCTCTCTTTCCAGACAAGATGGATTCCGAATCTTCTAAGGGCTTATTTTCACACTCGTGCAAAAGACTTAATATTTTTTTCCTTCTGTAGCGATACACGACGACGTGAAATGGCATCCATGTTGTTTGCGAGAAAAATTTGCTTTTGTATAATCACATATGGCGAGAAACGACGAGAGCGAGAACTTAAAAATTTACTCGCTAAACATAGCTGGCGAAGGCGATGATATCAGAAATCGCTCGCGCGCTCTAAATTCGAGTCTGCATGGCCGTAGCCTAACTTGTAAGTTATTTACTCTCTTATATAGATCATGTTCTCCAACTTGATATCTGGTTATGTACAAGTAACTATAGAGTTAAATGCGCTCACTCACTTTGGAGGATCCACTCTTCCAGCCCTAAAAACTTTACAGAAACTAAAAACTTAATTTGTTTTTAAAAATTTATCACTTTTCATTATTTTAATACAACAAATAAAACAAATATATTGAAATAAAATATTCTCTATTTTGGAAAACCAAAATTAGAAAAAAAATAACAGATTGATTACAAAATCATAAGTTATAGGAAATGCTGGTTGATTAAAAAAAAAAAAAACTTAATATAAAATTTGGCATTGATTGGAACTGGCAATAATTTCATAAACAGGTTGATATGAAGAAGTCAATGGCAGACAATCATCCAAATGATCATTTGTAATTTGGTTTCTTGAATTTTTATGACATTCATATTTGAAAAAGCGGATTCTGACAAGTATGTTGATCCGAAACACCACAGAATTTTTTGCGCAATATCAGTTAATATTGGAAACTTTTCGTGCGTGTACTTCTAAATGATGATAAAATTTTTAATTTGACAAATTTAAAGAAAAATAAATAAAAAGAATAGCAATACACTGAAAGAGAATTAAAAAATAATAATACAAAATAATGATAAATAAATTATTATGTTTTCAGTTTTAATTAAATTTGCGAGGAGGAATAAACAAGAGATCGATCAAAAATCGCTCCTCGATCGACGGGTTGAACATCGCTGTAAAGTAAATCTTGTTATGAAAACGATTAGATAAAAATGAAATTATGCATAAGAAATAATTTTCAATGTAAAATTTATTTAATTCAAAGGTGTAATTTTCCATACGTTAAACAAAGATGAAATTTATGACATTTACATATCTTTTAGTATGGACTGCAGATCATACGGTTTAACCAAACGATCTGGTTTAACCAGGTGTCGGTGGGAGTAAATTGTTAACTCTAGTGAATGAGTTGGCAGCGCAACTGGTTCTTTTATAAATTTCGACCTCGAATGGTACGCTACTTTATGCAGCGGCTATACAGCGCTGTAAAGCCAATCGTTTCTAAATTAAGCGCTGCGCTGCAGCGAACCGTTTCTAAATTCCTAACTGCAAGGTATCGCTACAGCGGATGCAAAGCATCTTTTCACCTCGCTTCATGAATACAGCAAGATGGCGAAAGATAACCAAGTTCAGACTTGTAAAACTCTATAATAAATTTAGTACAGTTTCAGTTATACTTCTAGAAAAATCTAAAATGAAATTTAAAGTCAACACATGACACTAAATTTCAATCAAATTTCAACAATCAAAATATTTCTGCTGCTATACTAGTTATTGCAAATATGGCACCCTCCATATTGTACTATAACTATAACAGATCGTTTCTAAATTACCATATAGCAACGTGAAACTTTAATTCTGAATGACATCAGTTGCGCTTTATAGCTGTTGTATAAAGAAACGCACCTATATCTTAGTTTAGCGTTTAAAATTGTATCAGTTCAATCATTGAAAATACTGTCTACTCACCGTAATAAACGGGCCCTAAATAGTCTTGAAAAAATAATAAATTCTGGAAAATATACAGAGGACTTTAATTTCATTTTGAAGCAAATTAATAATTTTACAAAAATTGATGCCAAAGTTAAGCATTTACTTGTTAGATATTTTCTGATTTAGTTATTGCTTGATAGCAATAACTAAATCAGAAAATATCTAACAAGTAAATGCTGATAAATTTAATTAAATAAATTTATTATAAGATAGATTATGCTGAACTTCATTCATACACGCAAATATCTCGTTGACTTGCCGCTTTTGTTGTTACAAAAATGGCCCTAATATAGCTTGATTATCATAAATCGAGGAATAGTACTGTCATTTAATGTTTTCAATAATAATCTAAGTTTTATTTTTTAACATAAAGAACTGAAGAATTTTAAAAAAAGAGTTGGAGACTATTGTTCACTCCTTTCATTTCGATTTAAAACTAGTTTGATTAAAATTGAGGGGTTCAAGGTATATAGTTTAACATCTGCATAAAATTCGTTTAGCCTTCAAATTTTATATGGCTGGAATCCAAAAAACATAAATTCACAAGAGAAAGCAAATAAATATTTAATATTTATCATCTCTCTGAGTATGTACGTGCATTTTTTTTCGTTTTAACTGATGGAAATTAACCACTGTTCAAAACCGAACCTGTAGTACCATCAAACATCCTTTAGTACTATCATCATAAAGCTATGCTTTCTTTACTGCCCGATAGATGGCGTCTTATCTGTAATCGCTATCATGGATGGTCGCTACTTGTTGGTCGTTTGCATCGATGGTCGTTTGTTTATAAAATTCCTAATTAACCAGTATAGTCGGAAAATTAATTTCTCTGAATGACCTCAAAACATTGGAATTATAGACGATATGCATTTATTAATAAAAAAAAATTGTGTACATATATATTTTAAAATGCATTATTTAGTGGAAAAAAGCAAACAAGAAATTTATTTGCAGTTAGAAATTATTACAATACTCCATTTGCAATTTTTAATTCGATTCTAATTCTGATCGCCAATTATCTAAGATGTAACAAAGAAACGAATCTAGGTCGTTTAAATATTTTTAAAATACTTCATTTTAAAAGATAGATACAAAATCGATAATTAGACGTCACTTCCGGATTGCGGATTAATCCGGATAATCGGGAGTCTGCTGTATCTATAATCTTAGCAATTTCACGATTTCGCTAGTTATTCTATATTACCATTAAGAATTTTCGAATTTTTCTTTTTTTGGATTAGTCGTTGTGCTGAAAACTTGTTTCTCAAACGTTACAGACGTTTGCCAGTTGTTTTTGAAACGAGTTTATTATGGAAGTATGTACAATACTGTACTGTGTTTTATTAAACAACTTATTCTACACTAAAATAAATATTTCTACTGCTACTTCAGACGAAACTTTTTTTGTTCATTAACTGTTGGGTGGCATCTAAACGCAATTCTATTTTGTCGGAATTTATTTTGATTTATGGCCTGTTTACAATTTTTTTTTTTTTTTTGACTAGTACCAAATGAATTAAATTTATAGCGAAGGCTAAAGCTTGTTTTTAGATTTGACACAATATTTGATTTAGTAGTAAACGTCGAATTTCTGTTAAATATTTGTAATTTAAAAATACACACAAATTTTACAAGGAAGTATTATCTGTTATATAAAAAATAAAAATACACTTGTCTCTTGATTCCATTGTTAAAATAAAATATGTGAAATATATATTAAAGGATTAATTCGTTCTAAGACGATCAGAAGTTTTGGTCGATTTCACCTTAAAGATATTAGTTTATATAATTTAAACACAAATAAATATAAGTTAAAAAGTAAGCCCAACTGATATCAAAATATTCATAAGTAAACAAAGCTGATTAGAGGAGATATGCTAAAATCCGATTGGACAAAACAAACCAATAAGAAATTGTAAACGTATCACTAATCGTTCGGATCAGAATCGTTAAATTTTTTGATACAATAATTATTTACAGAAGGATCATTGTTTTCAAAAATACAATATATATAATGAGAGATATTGTGATATATATAATGTGTTCTATTATGAGTATTCATTAATATGAACAGAGCGGCTCAAACTACCGTCATGTTTGCTCCATAGTATTGCTTATGTATTTCTAACAATTCCGAAATTGAGATAATGTTTGTTTCTCGTTAAATATAGAAACTATTGGGATGCGATATTTTCAGCCATTTTATTCACACAAGAATCATACATATTCAATTTAATTCGTGCAGTATCCAACATTGTATACTGACGGACAGGGTCCTGAAAAAACCTTTCAGAAGTTGCCGGATCCTCCAGTATGACACGCCAACACATTACCACTCGGCCATCCGGCCGCCTTTTGGCCGGGCCCGTTGATTTCCATTCTCTACAATACGGCTGAGCCCTCTGCAGGGATGGGCAGCCTTTTGGAAGGGCTTATTTTACCCTGACACAGTATTCTGTCTAAGTGGAAAGTGGCGACATTGTTATAAAAAATACAAGTGAATAATATTTACGAAAAGCTATCATATCTGTAATGTTTTGTTTTATATCTCTTCTAACCAAATTTCTAAGCGAGCTGGAAGGATCATTCCAGAGGCCACCAGACGCGCATATCTTTTTAACGCTACATAATGTTGATTATTAAAATGAGGAAACCAGTTCAAATTCTATAGGATATTATAGCAGAGGTTCTAAAGTAATAGTTAAGACCATCTAAGACATATTGGTAATAATGCATTGGTCTCTGGTACACTGGAAAGAAGTTGCCGATCAACCACAATCAGGTAGTTTGAAAACGCTGGTTAAGAAAATCCGTTTTCTATAGTCTGGCTTTACATATTTCTGATATTACTTTTTGTTTATATTACTCTAACCAGAGATTTCTTTTCATTAATAAAGGATATCGCTTTCCAACCTATTGATCGGATGGCCGCATGGTAGCATTCACTTACAACCTTGGAACCCGGATATAATCTGGCTATACCTCAGTTTTCCAGGAAGAATCTAACCAATTCGTTGGTCGGTCGGATTGGCAGCGTGGAAACGCTTCGGCTTTCCATTCTGGAGGACCCGGGTTCGAATCTCGGTCCCATCCCTTGAAAATATTTATCATGGGGTCCGAACCCGGATCGATACCCCTCCTCCACAATTCGACTGACTCCTCCGCAGGGGTGGGCAGCCTGTGGAAGGGCTTGTTTCGCTCCTCCACTTAGTATTCATCCAGAATGGAAAGATGGCGTCATCTGTTGACCAAAAAACACTGAAAATTACATAAAATTTCCGTTCCTGTTCACAATTAATATTCCATAATATAGAGCACTCCAATGTCTGGTTTCAACAAATTATTAAAATCACTTCGTTGTAATAAAATATCTGCAACATAAATCATTTACGATTAAATCTAATTTTCAGGAGTCATTGCGATTGTGACAACGAATTTCATCAATGCCTAATAGAAGGAGAAAACATATTTTCTGATAGTGTCGGACATCTATATTTCAATATCCTACAAACTCAATGCTTCAAAGAAGACCATCCTATTGTTAAATGTTTAAAAAAATGGGGGTGAGTACTTTTATTGTATTACATATATTGAACAATTGATGTTTAATATAATTCGAATGAAATTTTTACGTTATTGTCATTTTTAGGATACCAATCGTTAGAGAAATGTGCCAGGAATACGAATTAGACGAGTCGAAGCCAGTCAAGTACCAGTTCTTTGATGGTAAAATGTATAAAGGCAAACACGAATCTTCCTTTCTAAAGGATCTCCTATCAATTAAATAAACGATTTTAATATTAAAATAAATATTGATTCGCATGGGCGACTGAAATTAATCTTATTTGAATACTGTATAACAACCCACAAAAGGCAAAAAAAAAGGTATTTCGTGTTTTTAAAACAAACAACCGATTTATGTACAGTATTTTTCCCCCTTTTTCCCTATTTTCAAAAGCCGGCAAAAGGAAAATTTATTCGAATTTTATTACAAACCTAGAATAAAAATATTCTGAAAGTCCTATTACAAGACTGAGTTTCTTTCATACAAATATTAAAATTTTAATAAACTATTGAAAATGTTTAATAATAATCATTTATGTAATTTTTTTTTCATTGGGTTAATACAAAAATATATAATTACGTATAACGTTACAAATAAAAGTTTGATTAAATCGGGTTTTTTTTCTTTTTTGCATATTTTACGGCGGGGACACGGGTACGGGCTGCACCCACACTCGTGGAGAGATTAAATCGGTTTAAGGGTCTACTTTTTCTTTTTTTTGGGTCAACAGATGACGCCATTTAATTCTTTAATCGAATAATTCGTTTAATTCTTTTAATCGAAGAAGCCAATGCCAATCCTCCAGCCTCGAACGGATGGGATTCTTTAATACGACCAGAGGAAATATTCTTAGCACTATAAGTGTTCTTAGTAGTATGATTTTTAAATGCAACACATGTTATAAATTTAATCAATATGTCCTACATAAACTTGTAAGATGTGGTAACGCTGTCGGCATGCTACGCAGGAGGACCCGGGTTCGCGTCCCGGTTCCGGTAACTCCTGAAAAGATTTTTGGAGTGCTGAGCCCAGCCCAGCGATCCTCGTCCTTCACCATCAGGCCCCCTCCACGAGTGTGGATGCAGCCCGTGGGGGAACTGGCCCCGCACCTTAGTAATCTCCCTGATTGGAAAGGGACGTAAAATATGATAAAAAACTTATAAGG
>WUQG02019496.1:0-11488 GCA_011317285.2 Androctonus mauritanicus | reverse complement strand
CTCTAAACGCCACTAATTTAAAATTCCAGGGTTCTTTGGCCTCTGCTCTAATGAATAATGGTATATAAGTACTCTTCTTAAATATAGATAATACATATTCACCTGCTTTATATTTAATGTTAATGTCTAAGAACTCTATGTGAGAGTCTCTCTCTCTTTGCTTGATGAGAGCTAGGCCTAGAGCATCATTGGATAATCTTCTCTCTATAGGCATCATTGGATAATCTTCTCTCTATATCATTTATATAGTTGCATTTTTCACTAATTATCACCTCAAACTGCTCTTAAGATAATGTACTGCATGTAGAGAGATTGAAATGGATGTATTACTTAGTATATGAAGTAGAACAAATAAGCTATGATTATAGCTGTTTATAGACTTTTTTGATATAGATTCATAAATTTTTCATTAAAAATTTAGATGTAAACTCTTGAAATATAGAAAAAGACATGGGTTATTAGATTTTTTTAATAAAATTATGAAATTCCAAAATTTTCAAATATTTTTGAAGAAATAATGAGATTATAATTTACTTATGAGAATTTGCATAATGATTTGATTTATAAGTCATTATAAACAGTGGTGATATTCAAAATATTTAACAAAGGGTTCGCTAACAGAAAATTTAGATATTGTCGTCATTCTAAAAATGACAAATAATTATTTTATTAAAAATTTTATACACTCTGCAATTTAAAAATATATTATGTATATTTTAATATATTTTTTAAAAGAAACAAAACCAATGAGAAATGTTACGTGTGTTTAACAAGATTCAAAAAACTTTGAAAATTTTAACAACGGGTTCGACTGAACCTTGCGAACCCACTGAATATCACCACTGATTATAAATCCAAGTATCTATCTAAATTTCTTCTTTAATTGCATGCTTTATTCAACAGGCATGTAACATCTTACTAATAGTCATATAATAAAATATTTTTGAAAGAATCATGGGGAAAATGTCATATAATTGTCAATCTAAATAAAATATTTGACAAAAATTGCTGAAAATTTAAAAAAATAATAATCACATTGTTATAAAGGCATATACTTACTTATAGTAAAATTGAAAAATTTCAAAATTTTTTGATAAAAAATAAGAGAGATCAATTGTAATAAATTTATGAATATTGATTAGGCTTAATTATACATACTGATTAGCAGGGATATACCTATTAGTATCAAAAAAAATTGAATGCAAATGACCTTAAAACTCTCTTACAGCAACAGAAGAATAACATGGTTCATTGCCATGTTGCTAAAACCAATTATCTGTAACATATATAATAAACACTTTGCTTTACATATATAACAATCAAAAGTCCAGCACTACAACAAAGGAATTCAATTTTAATCTGGTAAAACGTTTTTGGACATAACTGTCCCTCATCAGTACCAATTACTGATGAGGGACAGTTATGTCCAAAAATGTTTTACCAGATTAAAATTGAATTCCTTTGCTGTAGTGCTGGACTTTTGTTTGTTAGATTTTGAGTATTCAGAATTATATAAACACTAAATTATATTTGAATTTTTGAATCATACAGTTATATAAATTCAAAATTGCATAAATAATTGATTTATATTTATACAAAAATATTAAAATTATTCTTGTTTTAATAAAATTATTTTTGACTTATTAAATAGAAATGTTATTAAAATTCTTCTAGATCAAATTATTTTGTCAACATCCCTTACATTACAGAATGGTTGAAATGAGACTAAAAGTGAATAAAGATTGCACACTGACTGAAGCTACAGCAACTGCTCATAAGGTAACTTATTGAGATCTATAGATTGTTTTTTATTTTATATAAGAATTAAATATTTAGTTTGGAAATTAATTTGTTTTCATTTTTAGATTTATTACTGAAGTTAATTCTTAATTGTATATACAGGTATATCCTGATTAATGTATACTCATTTAATATATTTTTGCTATTATGTACAATTTCTCTACTCATCCTCACTATAATGTACCATTGTCTCGCTTAATGTACTGATGGGAAATCTAAAAATTTCCATCATTCCAAAACTGACAATGCAATGCTATTTAAAATGGCACACGCTATACAGTACAGTATATGCTGGACATAATTTTGTTTTTATATTTTATTGTAATAAAAAGGACTTTTTCTTTTTTTAATACATATAAAATATAAGTTATTATATTTCATAGATTTTTTTTTTTTTAATTTTTTACTACTTTGAAATCCAGATGATGTGATGTGTTTTCCATTTTTTACTCCCCTTTTTCAATCAGGAAGATTACTAAGATGTGGGGCCAGTTCTAACCACAGGCTGCACTCATATCCATGCAGGAGGCCAAATGATGAAGTACAGGGATCAGCGGGCTGGGCCAGAATCCCAAAAAAACTTTTCAGGAGATGCCAGGCCCAGTATGCAAAACCCAGATCCTCCTACACACAAACATAAAATTTAATAAGCACAATCTCAGTCAAATAAAACAAATTTTTCCAACTGGTATTGGTAAATGCTGGCAAAACCAATACCAGTTTTGGTAAATTTTGAGAAAAGGTCAAAATGGAAACATTTTGACCTTTTGCCAAAATAGTTTGGCAGAAGGTCAAAACAGAAGCATTTACAAGCATTTTTGGACTTGTGCCACATTATGATAAATGCTAGGATTTACCATTTTCAGGCTTTTACAGTACCATATAAGGCATGTGAATAATAATTTCAGACTTGTTGAAAAATTCAAAAGTTGTATTTTGATTATTAATTAGCATCTTATCTTCAAATTATGAATTGTTTCTTTATAATTTTTTACTGTATAGGATAAATGCATGATAAATTTATTTTTTATTTTTTTTGGATATGGTACAACTTTTCCTGTATCAAAAGTATAAGTAAGCACAGCATTACATACATACAAGTAAAATATTGATTTATTCTAATTGCCAATTCATTTTTAGTCTTAAAAGACAAGCATTATTTATAGAATCAGATCAGAGCAACTAAATTCCATAAAGATCATCTTTTGTAATTTAATTGACACTTCATTCTACATAATTTGTCTAATAAGTTCTCAGACTGAATCCATTATGCAAACATATATTGCCAAGGGAACATATTTCAACCTTTTCATGTTTGCTGACAAAACTTGCCAAATGAAGATACTCATTAGTTTTTGTGCTCACATTTATGTAAGAATGTGTTTTATGAAAGACTGTGATTATGACTTTTGTATTAGTTTATATTTATTCTTTATTCCATTATTATGAAGATCTATTTTAAGATAGAAAAAATATCAACTGAAACTGAAATAATAATCCACAAACAAAATGGCAAACCATGGGATGACATGCCCTGACATCATCCAGATCAAAAAATTTTCGTTTGAGAAGTCAAAATCAAAATGATAATTTTTATTCACAAATAATTTTTCCACAAAGGATGATAGCAAATCAGGAATATTACAGAGATGTTTTACATCATTTGTCTAAATAAGTTCATTGCATAAAACCTCAATTTTGGAAATGAGGAAGCTGGTTTTTTGTGACAATATGAAGCCTTGCAGTGCTATTAAAGTTAGAGTTTTTAGCAAAACAAAGGATCCCTGAATTATATACTCCTTGTTATTTTCCCTGGTTTATTCTTATCAGATTACTTCCTTTTCCCAAAAATCAAATCAATCTTGAAAGGATGAAAATTTGATGACACAAAGGACATCAAAAAAATGTTAAAGGAAATCATAGCATCAGTTCAAAATATGCTTCCAGTAACTTTACAACTGAGCTTATAAGTATGTAGCTTTCTAATGAGATTATTTTGGAAAAATATTAAAATATGTTCTATATCTTGTATTGTTTTTTAATGCAACAGTTTGGAAACTTATTAGACAAGCCTTGTATATAGAAATTTGTCAGTTTGATTGCCCAAGTTTTTATATATTTTTGCAAAGTTTTAATCTAATGCTAATGAAATATGACTGCTTGTGTAAACTTTCTTCTTTTTAAAAAAGTTACACAAACAGTATATACAAAATTATTAAATATTGCCATAAAAACAATAGGTGATATAAAAATATTACTGATACTTATTGATTTATAAAATTAATAATAATAATAATAAATTTAAGATGATTTATTTTTATACATGTTATAATTATTTTTATTTAGATTATGGGTTTAGAAGGCATTGTTCCTATAGAATGTTGTCGACTTGTAAAATATGACGAATTTCATGATTCGTTAGAATGTTCTTTTGAAGGATGTGAAGAACAAACCATGGAAGAAATTTTGGGAGGTGTGAAATCAAGCTACAAATTTGATTTACTATTGGAAATTCGTAAACCCCATGAAAGGTTTGAAGAATATAAGATTGGAGGTAATTTTATTTTATAATTCATATCTTTTTTAATTCTTTTTATTATCAATAATTTAATATATATTATTAAAAAATCTATATATTAATTTTTAACAATTCTAGGTACAACAGTAAAAGTTCATGTTATAGATGTGGAAAATGAAGAAATTTCTCCTTTTATTACTGTTAGAGGACATTTGAATGAATCTGTTGAAGAATTTAAGCAAAGAATTGCACAAGTAATTAAAATATTTAATACTATTTTTAATGTTATATAAAAATACTTTAAGATTATTTTTCACTCATTTTAACATACAATAGAACTTAATTATAACTTATACTTTTGATGACATCTTTACTATAATATTGAAAAATCAATAAATATTTTTTCTGAGAAATTCTCATATTGATGATGGTTTAACAATTGCTTTTACCATAGTATTTTTAAAAATGTTAATCTGGATTTTTATATCATTTGATAATTTTTTTTTATAATTCTTATCATTTTGTAAATTTTGGAAATCAATATAAAATACTATATATATATCCATAAATATTTTTTCCATAAAATCATAATAAAAATAACAATATATTAACTTGAATATAAGACTGTGTTGTTAAAAGAAAGAAAAGAAAAAAAAATAGAAAAGTAGAAATTGGTTTATACCAGCTTTTATACTCCGATGGCTGGTATAGATCAGCAAAGCAATGAAACTCTATAGTCTATTTTCGTTAAGAAGAAAGCTGATGTAAACATTGGAGATGTTGTTAGGTGCATTAGCTGCATCTTTATTAGCCTTTAAGAGTGACCAATGAAAATAAATGATTTTGTGCAAAGAAAATATAAAACATGAAATAACATATGGTAATTAGGACAAAAGAATAAGAATAAAAGAATAAAAAACATCATTATAATCGTACTGTTGAAATAATATAGAAGTTTATAAAAAATATTTGTTATTAATGTTGATAAGGATAATTGTGGAAATTATAGTTGTATTTAGATTGAGTATTAGCGCATGCACTGATATTCAACCTACAAAGTGAAACTATAGAGTACACATAGGGTATTTTTCTACAGTAACAACATAATATAATATACTGCTCTTAATTGACACAGGGAAAAGAATAACAGATATAATTCAATATTAATAAAATATATGATAACAATCAAATTTAATAATAAATACAGAATATAGTGTAATATATAATTAAGTAATATAGATATTTTTAAGAAATTTCACTGAAATCATTATTAGAAAGACTTTTTATGTCATGTCAAGATGTTTGATGTAATACTGTATTCATTAGTTTTGGTAGAAATGTTCCACGTATATTTGCTACGTATGTTTTGCCAAAAATAATTCTAGCCAATAAATTCACCGTTTCGGCCAAAGAATACATGTCTCAGTGATGCAGTTTGTTTACTTTAGCTTTCTTCTTAACGTAAATGGACTATAGTGTTGCTTGGCATAGTTTGAACACAATGAAAGAATTTTTTTTAATTGGAAAATCACTTCATGCAAAGATTTTATCTGTTTCAAACCTCATATCTGTTGAAATATTATATTATCATACTCATTGAATTACTATTCTGAATTTATTAAAATATAAAATCTTAATCATTTATCAGTATTATGTCATGATGATATCAGTTATTTGTTACTTTTATGATAACATCATGGAATCTTCTGATGATATCCCAAATTCGAACAAGATCATTTTGCCATGTAATTTATTAATTATAGCATTTGAAATTCATTGGCTTTTTGTGTTTTAATTTTAATGTAAATTTAACCAGAGTAGTAAGTCATGATAACATCATACAATGTTATGTTATTTTGATATAAGTGTGATATTGGCACAACATTATGAATTGAAATAAACTTATGACATCATCCATTGTTACATTGCAGTGACATCACATTGTGATGGTGATGTCATCATAGCTTAATTTTAAATTTAGTTAAAAAACAGAGTGCATATAGTACCATTTCTTGACTAAATTGATAATTTCTATGGAATTTTGGATTTTTCATAATTATTTAACAATGATTCTTCTAAAAAAAATCACTAAATAGGTTAGTTGAACAATTGCATGGAATTATGCCAAGTTTGGTGGTTGTAGTTTGTAATGATTAGGAGATTATTTGACACAAACAAATCAACAAGTGAAGATATATATAAGATGATATTTTAAAAATTTTTAATTATTTAAAAAATGTATTCAACAGTTAATTAATATGGAATTCAGAAAATAGGAATTATTCTAGAATTTTTTAAATTTTAGTATATGCTAATATTTTATGTACAATTCATTATTTTTTTTGTAATGAACAAATCAATATTTCTAAAATATAGATTAATTCAAACTTATTCTTGGCTAGATATCTGTACCTGTCTATGACACAAAAATTTGATTTTTAAATCATAAACTTCAAGAAATTCTCCATTTTCAACTTACTGTTCTAATTGCTTTATTTAAATTACTGGAATATATAATGAATCTTATTTACTATCTTGAAATTCATAGTCTCAACTTATTAAATATATCAAAGCCCAGCCCAAAATTGAAGCCTTAATTGAAGAGCTTATTTCCAAAGTGATGTATCTCCATGAAATACAATTTTTCAGAAAGAGCGATTTTTAAAATTCAATCTTAAATTTCAAGATATAGTTCAGATTTTTGGTATATGGGTTTACTTCTATATTCTAAAGAGAGATGTGTAAGTGAAAAAAATCCCAAGACAAAAGAAATAATAGAATTAGTAGTTTGTATGGTAATTTAAGTCACTTTGGAACAAAACTGGAGTGTTTATATATATCTACAGTCAATAACAGCACTATTAGCTGTTATTGACTGTAGATATTGACGTAAAAGCAAGTCGTTATAGATTTATGTGTTTATATATGGAAAGGGATAGAAATGAAATTTTTATATGGAAAAGAAATTTTTTATTTTGCAAAGAAATAATGAAAATACAATATTACGAATATAATGTTGATATAAAAACAAGAATTTTACCAAATTATTCAGTTACATTAATTTATATCCAACTTTTTGCAGTACTACTTCACAATCATTCATTTTCTGAAAAAGTGAAAACTTTCTTATAAAAGGACATTGATGAGTGCTCATCATTTATTCCCAATTTGTTTATAAGTTTCCTTACATTCTCAACTTCTTTCTTTTGCAGTTTGTTTCCCAGCTGTACCATGTCTACTACAAGGTTTGACCACTTCTTTCCTCTTTTTAACAATGTATGTTTGCACACTGCAGCCAAGTCCGAATAATGTTGTTTACAAGCTACAGATTTGGAGTTTAATCTGACAGCTTTCGTTTCAGAGATTTTGAAGTCCAATTTTGCCTTAATGTGTGAAATAACTGCAACTTTCCAATTTTCCACTTGCCAATCCTTTCCAAGAACGTGTACCTTCCCTACACGTTCAAATATTCTATTGTAGTCTTCAGGAAGAAGAATCATATCTGTTTCCTTAACATTTTTTCCACTCTTCCAAAGACCCTATCTATTGGTAAATAACTATGACTTCCCACAAGAAAAATAATCTCAAATAAGACATTATCATGCATTGCTGAAAGTTTACTTAACATTGATAACAATGTGTATTTTTATTTTATGCACTGCATCCATCACAAAATAGCTTAATCTTTTTCATATTTGGGTTTTCCCTGCAAAAAGTTGTTAAATGATGGAAAAGTGCACTGGAAACTTCAGAACTCCCTCTTTTTGCATCAATTTCACACCAAGTATAAAAATGTATATCCTTATGAGCTTGTTTTGAGCTTGGGCCATAATGTTAAGCAATACCTAAATAAAATTGCCATATTTGCCAAGCATAAAATGCTTCATCCAAAGAAGTTTGGGACAAGAACTGGTTTTGCATCATGTCAAACACAAAACATGCTGTATTATATGGCAGTGTTCATTCATTAAATGATAAAATTGTTTTGCCCTTTGTTTGTGTACTATGAGTTCACATACCAGAGTCTTTCTCTCTTCTTCATCATTTGAATGTTTAATACGCTCTGTATGTTTCTTGCAGTAGCTGCATACGTCAGTCTGAGGTGTGCCAAATCCAAGATTAAATTCTGTTCTGAAAACTTTATAGTATAGATTATACTTGCATGATTGAGCTTCCTTATTTTCATTGAAAGCTTCAAGAAACATCTTCCACATGGCTCTAATATTAAGTTCCGATGGTAAATATTTTCTATGTGGAGTCTAGAAATTGAAAAAAAAAAAACATTATTTTATATACTACCACATAATATGTATGTCTTCTTTCAAGAATTTTATTTAAAAGTAAATTAAGTACAAATACCTTATTTAATTTATGACAGATATTATTTTGTGATCTTGATAGAACACAGAAATTGCTTAAGTACTACTTACCTTTTCTCAACTGTAATGACTAGAAGTACAGTTGAATGACTGGATATGTCTACAGATAAGCTCTCTAATGACTTCGGTCTTTTGGTTGGTATATGCACTGCCTCTTCTTTCTTTCCTCGAGTAACCATTTGAAAAATAAAATGTAGCTAATCTTTGAACTCGGTTTGGATCAATTCACAGAATACTACAGAACGTTGCACAACAAACATTGATTTTAGTCTCACAACATGTTTGAACGAAGTAAGTTACAGAAAACAGGCTTCATTGATCATCGTTGCCTCTCTTTCTTGCAGTTTTTTGCACTAAAATAGCGTTTGTAATATAATTATCTTGATCAACTTTATTATTGTTAGAGTAAAATAATGCATAGAATCTTTTGATATCTGAGATCTGCAGTCTCATTGGTTGGCATCGCATATAATAGTGTTTACAAGACAGCACCGGCTGACTACCATCACTAGTGCATTTTCGGCATTTCTCTTTATTCTTCTGCTATTCTATACTCCCATCTATTATCCTATTCTATTGATTATCCTCACCGTCAAAAGCCTGGAGGGAGCTTCGTGAATTAGCTGATCATCTGATCTCACCGACATCCTGCAACCCCGGAAACCATTGTTTACCAACCCAACCCATTTCTCCTCCAAATGCCATCCACCCACATCGCACTCTCCCTAAACCCTCACACAGCCGACCTACAACTCCAGCATGCCATAAAAATGGCCATGGCCCTCGACCCATATTACCCCGCGAAACGCGCACGCAGCTCCAGCGCCGACTACGACGTCGGAGCCAGCGGCAACTCCAGCGCGAGCGAGTTCATCTCCGACGATGAATCGGGGCGTTTCGACGATGCAGACGAGGAGGAGGCTCGTTCGGTGCATTCAGCCAAAAGGCGCCGTTCGAATGACTGGCCGTTTGGTGGGAATGGGAATCATTCCCCCGCGCAGAGTCTCGGGCGTCGTCATCAGCGACGGAGGAATTTATCGCGCTCCCCGTTGCGTACGCAGGTGCGTGCGAGTACGTCGTCGAGTAGAGATGACAGACCGCGGCGGTCGCGATTCATCGAGGAGAGAATGTGCGATAGCATCAGTGAGAAACCGCCGAGTATTTTTACCGGGAGGGAGAATGGGCCGCGTGGCGGCGACGGGAAGGGGGTGAGGGGTTCGAGTGGGATTTTTCGCTTTGGGAAGGCTATTGCTGCGGCGTTTAATCCGTTTGGGGGGTGGAGGAGTTCGGGGTCGATGGAGGATGGGAATGGGGATGGGGATGCGGACGCGGAGGAGAAGAGGAATGATGATATCGCTCAGGTGGAGAGGGCCTATGAAGAGTTGAAAAAGGCTGGGGTTAAGGGGACCGCGAAAGGGAGTTATATCCAGCAGGCTGCTGAGTGCGCTGGTGACGGGGTTCATTCTGCTGTCGCTGATCAGACTTGGAGGGCTATCCAGGAGAAGATGGATCACCCTGTTGCGGGACGACAGTCGAGTCAGGATTCGGCTGTTTCCTCGCATTGCTCTGCTGGTGCTGCTACTGCAACGCCTCGACGCGACAGTGGGCCGCTGTTTCGCTCGTCGCTGCATGATCTCCGGCGCGCGAAGTCGTCGCTTGGGATACCCTCCAGCAAGCGGAATGACTCTGCTCATTCGCACGAGACGCCGGAGTGGTCAGAAATCAGGAAGAAGAAGTCCCGCAAGGAGCTCCAGAAACAGGCCAAGCTGATGAAGAAGGTCAGCAATCTGGAAGAGAAGCTGGACAAGGCACGGCGCGAGCTGCGCCATCTCGCCGGCAACGAGGAGGCTCCCCCGAACTCGCAGCCGCAATCGCAATCGCAATCGCTTTGCGTGGAGAATAAAGCGTATCCCAAGAGGTTTGTCCCAGGTGCTCTCCCCACGCTTCCATCGGAAAGACTCCTCGATAGACACGCACCGGCTGCTTCGCCAGAACCGGATCCAGCTGCCTTTACTGCGCTGTCGCCGAAAATCTCGCGCATCCCAGAAAGCCACGAAGAAACGCTCGATGAACTACAGGTCAAAAAGCAAAGATCAATGCCCAAGTCGCCGAAATCGCCCATCAAACCGGACCACTCTCTGGAGATACCAGAAAGTCCACCGCGCAAGCGCAAGTCTCCTGATCCAGCAGCCACCAACAAGACCCAGTGGTCTATCATGCCCACCCAATCCCAGATCCCTACAACGACATCAGCATCACCTCGCAAACCCAAACACCCTAAAACCGGTAAGACAGACAGTCCAGAGCTGAACCAGTCACAAAGCCAACACAATCCCAGCAGCAACAGCGACAGCGACAGGACCACACTCCGGCAGCGAAACCACAAGCCCTCCCCGCCTCCGTCGAAGAGAACGTCGAGATCAGCTCCGCGCCTTCGAATGAGAAAGGGTCGAGCTGATTTGCGGTCTGCGACTGCCACCACGATTCCGGTCAAGACAGTGGATGATAGCACCAACCAGAACTACAACCATGCCGCGGACGAACCCCCATCTAGAGGAAGGAGAAGACGTACACGCAGATCCAACCAGGATCATGGGTTCTATGAGGATGTTCCCCCTGTTCCGCCCATCCCGAAAGATATCGTCGCTGCCACCACTACAGCTACAGCTACATGTACATCTCCAGTGAAGGTCGACAGCGAGCGGGCAGTCAAAGAGCAAAAGCAAGAGCAGGAGAAGGCGAGAAAGAGAAAGGAGAAACGGAGTCGTAAATCGTCCGGCGAGGAGGGGTT
>WUQG02019485.1:0-11488 GCA_011317285.2 Androctonus mauritanicus | reverse complement strand
GGATATAGTGTAGTATGATCTGATATAATATATCGGAGGATATGAATAAATAGCTAGTCCTCACTCATTCCCCAAAACTCCCAACTTTATCTAATAGTGAAATTTTTTAAGAGAACTGTATAGTTGCTGGCCATTGAATGAAGTTGACCAGCAATAAAATAGGGTCCTAAACATTTTCTAATAGGTTCATCTGTTGATCTAGATCAGTGTTTCCCAAACTTTTTCTATGATGGAACATTTCACAAATCCTGAAATTTTTATAGAACACTTTGGTTATTTTAGTATAGATAGATATTTATAATAAATAAATTAAATAGTATAAGAGTTAAGAAAACAACACAAAAACATTTATTATCAAATTGTAGTTATGTAAAATAAACTAATAATTCCAGTTTCAACTTGGCATAGCATTTAAAATCAAATGAGGCTTATATTAATTTTCATAATTTTTACAAAACACCTATTCATCATCCATGGAACAATGAAGATCTGTGGAACATAGTTTGGGAAACACTGATCTAGATAATCAAATATGGTGATGTGTAAAAAATTAAACAGCATTAGAGGCTAAAAAGCTCATACAGGTTTACATAAGTTTGAGCACAAAATTCCATTTCTGGAATATTGTATCCAAATCCAGGACCCGTTTAACAGATAAACGAATAGACTGTGTGTATAGAAAGGCTATTTTAATAAAAACTGTCAATAATTATAAAACAAATATGATTATTCTTTCAATATAATTCAAATATTAAATAAAAACAAATATAAAAGAACCCAATTTTATTTGTTTTCATTTTGCATGATTTTTTCTGCCTCATTTTTTTATCCTTATTAAAAATAGGTATTTTTTTAACTAAACATTTTTTTAAAATCTTGAGATTCTCAAGAATTTTTGAAAGGGAATCTTAAGAAATAAACAAATTACTAATTCAGAAATTCCCAAATCTTGAGAAAGCAAAAAGTTCAGGAAATCACAATCACTAGTTTTAACTTATGAAATACTTCAATTACAATCAAAAATTTTTAACATATTCCCGTCGTAAGTCAGGACCTCCTGTATTTCATTTATTGTTGCTTTTTCTATATAAATTGTTATAATCAACATGAAAACAAAAATGTTTCAACTTATCTCAAATTTATTCTTTTATAAACAAAATAGTCTATGCAACAGAATAAAAACTGTTGTTTTACAATATATTATTATTATATTTAAACTTTTCAATTTTCTCTTAGCTAATGTCTTAGGTATTCTTATTTAATATAATGTTTTCTATTTTTGTTGCTATTTATATATATGATTTATCACATTTTATTTTTGTATTCTATATTTTATATAATTTATTGCTGAATATTCTGTGAATAGAGAAAAACACATGGATTATAAATAATATCAATATTTAATGAAACTCAATGTATTGATATATTATTTATTTTATGAAATAAAATATCTTATTTGATTGATTCATAAGATGCATTTTTCTTTATAAATACTTTTAAAAATTATCCTATGACTTATAAGCAAAAGTGATAATATAGCACATGTAAAAACTGACAAGCCTAGTTAACAGATTGTTTACAACATTATAACTAATAGTCAATATATTTTTTGGTAATTATCAGATTGTTGTTGGAGAATCAAGTGAATCCAGTTATATATTTAAGCCTTGATCAATAATTATGATCATGTTGAAGATAATGATGGTCATGTCAGTAATGAATCAGAAGTTGAATAATAATAAAATAATACGATATATTTTTGTTTATTGACTTTTGGATTTTATTTTTATTTGATTTTTAAATTTTTTGTATTAATAATAAATTTTTATAACTTTTTCTTAATTTCATGTTCTAAAATTAGGGTGCATCTTCAATGCTAAAGCATTTTATAAGCTTATAAGTATTGTATGTAAAATAAAAAAAATTTAATTTGTAGAAAAAATTTAATAATTAAAATCTTGCCACATTAATTAAAAGCTTTACATTAAATTTAAAAGATCATTGTAAATAAATGCTTAATATTGTTAGACATTTTATTTCATACATATTCAATTTAAGGACTTTGTCATTACAGTAATATATAAGAAAAATAAAGTTTAAATTATATTTTAATTTCACATTATTATATTAGGTATAATTACATTTTAAATTCTGATAATATGTTACTAATTTAAAAATTACATTCTAATGAAAATTATAATTTCTTTCTCTAAAAATTATATCTTTAAATTTGAATTTAAATGAACTGCATTTATTTAGAAATATTTTATTACCTTTTCATCATTCTAATGCATATATCTAAATCTTCAGGATTATCTTCTGCTAAATAAACCATATTTTTTAAATCCTCAGTAAATACCATAGCATCACCTTCACTACTAAGATATTGTAACATTCTGCTTCGAAATTTTTCTAAAACAAATATTCATCTTAAATTGATTATAAAATGATTATATGTATGGTGTACACAAGTTTAAATATAACAGTTCAAATAGTTTTAATGTTTTGTAAAAAAGCAATTAATTTAATTTTAAATTAGAAATTATATACAGGCATATCCTGTTTATGTATATCTGATTTCTGTAAAAATTTGCCTTTATATAAAATATTTTTCATAGATTTTCCTTTTTTAAGATGTAGAGCATAAACATCTAATGTATTTATAAGTTACAAGTGCAAATATGTTAGTTTATAACATTTAAAAGTTCATGTTGTTTAATTTATTTATGTTTTGTATTGTTTGTTGATCTTAAGTATCATATTACTGATTTAATATCATTTCATGCAATCATATCTCTATCAATCAGAGAACAGTATGACATCATAATATAGTGTAGATGTGATTTTTGTGGACCATTTGGACTTAGGATTTTTTGATTCAGAATTTTTGTTAAAAAATTATTTTTCTGGCTTATGAAAAAATCCAGATTACAAAAATCATATACATAAACTGGAGAATACCTATATATTATGAAATGATTAAAAAAATTTTGCAAGCTTTTAAACATTTTTCATTTTTTATTATTTATATTATTCACATTAAATTTGAATTTTATAATTAGCAATATTCTTAGAATAAAATGTTATAATTATATTGAATAAACTATAATTTTAAAATAGCTAAGTAAAAATAATAAATCCAAAATTGATATAATGAAAAAGATGTTTTTTCGAATAAATCTCTTCATGATGGAAAAATTAAAAAATAAAAATGCTAAAGAAATTATTCTTTATCAAATGAAAGAATAATATGGAAATCGTTGCAAAAATTAAATTTATTTAAAATTACATAAAATATATGATGAAAAGAAAACAATAATGAACAAAATTATTATTAATCAAAAGATGGATAAAGAAAAATTATATCTTGCATATGAAACAATAAATTTAATAAAATAATAATTATGAAAAAAATATAACAATCAGAAACTTCAATAAAATAATCTAATGACAGTGTTTTAGATTAAAAGCTTTTACACTCATTCAATTACTAATAGATAATAGAATGCATAATTAAAAACAATAAAAGAAATAATCTATGGTTGTATTTAATCAAAATTATTTATATATATAGAACTGCACAAAATCCTACAATAATTTAACTATACAGATGTTCAAATCACATAAGAAAAATTTTGACTAAATGAAATTAAAAATAAAATAGATGGTCATGAACATTCTGAAATATTGTCTCCAAATTTATTTATTTGAATTTATGAAAAAAAGATAATTTCTTGAGGAAACTTACATGATGATTTATCTATTATTTATTTTTTATACAATTATATACGAGGATGGATCCAAAAAAAAGGTTACAAGGGTAATTAAAAATTATTTATTAACAGTACACAGAAAATACAAAAGGGAATTAAGAGGCATACTTGCCAATAACTTTTCTACATAATCACCAAACCTATTCAGGTATTTATTGGAACACAGGACCAACTTGTTTTACCCATCTTGATAGAAATTATGTCCCTGTCCACTGAGCCAATCCTCGGCAGCTGTTTTCACATCAAGTTACCCATCGATTATTTTGAATCATTTCTTCAACTCATACCGTGTTGATGTCTGTCACTGAAGAACATGGATGGTCACTTGCTGCGCTATTGTGGTTTTCCACATCCTCTCTTCCCGACTGAAAAGAGCGACACCATTCCGCTACATTGTCTGCTCATTGCTTCTTCACCATAAACTTCCACGATCTGACTGTGAATTTCAGATGCAGACACATTCTTTGCCCATAAGAAATGAATTACTGCTCGCACTTCCACACAAGACCACTTTTCTAGATGTCTTGCCATTTCAATGGCTCTGACACATCTTCGAACTGACACTAGCTACTCACAAAACTGCTGTAAGACAACTAGAGCAATCTGTCCCCACTCTGGGGAAATATATTCGCTCCACAATAATTACTTTTTAAATGTTATTGCTTGTAACCTTTTTTTTGGATCCATCCTCTACATGAAAATTACTACCAATCCTATATGCACAGTATTATAAAAATTCTTTTGGTCATTATTATTGATAGAAAAAAAACTTGAAAACTATACACAACAGATCTATTAATATTTTTCACTATAATAAGTACTCACTTACATGGTTAATTTTCTCAAAAAATTTTTGTGTAAATTGAAAATCATGCAAGTTCAACAATGCTTAAATTCAATATACACAAATGAGTGCATTAGTAAATAGAATGGCCAAATGAAATTTATAAGCATACTTTAAACATAAATAAATAAATTTAAGGCCATAAACATTATTTCTGTGAAAAAATAAATTGTTTCATGAATTTTCTGTTGAAATTTTATGAAAAACCAGCAAAAATTAAAATGTTTAGAGATCTGCATATCTCTGAAACTGCATAAATCAAAACCATGTTAAACTGGGGACCTAATGTATTTAGATTTTAAATTTAATAGAAGAAATATTGAAAGAATTTTTTAACTTTCTAAAGCCAGATAGATGTACTTGCAGAGTTGTTGATAATCAAAAAATTAAGATTCTCAACTTTTATTTATTAATTAGTTTTATATGCAATATTTAAGAAGAATGCTCAATATATAAAACATAGGAAAAGAAAATATCTAATTATTACTGTCTTGTTTAAAAAAATTATTATACTATCCTAATTAAAATAGTAATATGAAAAAATTTAAATAGACTGCTTTTAATCCATTGAGGATTTGAATTATTTAAGTGCAATCTATCCAGAGAATTTATCAAGGTACATAATTTTTGTGAATATACTGTATATCTGTCCTATGAATTACAACAAACACATAATAATGATTCTTGAGTCTATTACATCAAGCCAAGGTTTAAATATTTTTAAAAGATTATCTTAAACTATTTTCATGATTACAAGTTTATAATTATTTTAATATAATCTCACAATAAGATAAATTTTAAGAAACTTTAATTCATTAAAATATAATTTTTTCTTTATAATTAAATAAAACAAATTTATTTATTTGTTTTAAAGGTATATTGAGTAGCAGATATAATATAATTTTACTCTATAAATGAAACTTTCCAAAGAGAAATATGTTTATTAAGTTGAAAATATTTACCTTTCATAGGACCAAACTGATGTGAAGTTCGTTCTCTTTGTTCCCTATATTTGTCCAAACCCAAAAACTGTATAGTATACAGATAGCGACATCCTATTAATTAAAAAATATATATTGTCTATAAAAGCATTTATTGATATTTTCTATATGTCTTTATAATCAAATTTCAAAATTTAACAGTAAAAATTTACATTCCCTGTGTGATGACTATGTGTTGTCTATAGAGCAGAATTTTTTTTATATATATTAAATCTTTGGTTTAAAAATCTGTGTTAGTCAATCTCTACTTCATGGTTCAGGAGACACATAATATATATTCATTCAAAAGCTTGTTATATAGTCAATACATAGTCATCACATAGAGAAGATAAACATTTACCATAAATTAGATTATTTATATTAATTTATTTATATTATCATTAGTCAATTTCACTTTATTACTTTAAATGACAGTTTATGAATGATATAACTATCATTGAGTCAAAAGAGGCAATTGATTCTAGATCTTGGAACCAATTTTTTGTTGTCATATGTTTTACAAAGGTATGCAATTAAAATCCCATTTCTGTGATGGTACTTTCACCTCATATTTTTTTAAATTAGGATAAAAAAATCAACGCCGAAATGAAAAACTGGAGGACTCATCATAATTTAATTTTCTAAAATTATTGATAAATCAGTGAATCTTTTTAAGTATGAAGTTCAGTATGGTCATATCAGTAACATTATTTTTCAGATGACAGAAAAACAATCAGAAATAAAGTTGAGTAGTTCTACCCCTATTTTATCCGAAAGTCTACTATAAATTTAAGAGACAAATGTTGAAAATTTTTATAATTTTGCAAAACTTGTCCTATCAATTTTTTTAAATCATATTAACATCGGAAAATTATTTTAATTATTGAAATGACTCTATGCTACTTTTTATTTTTGTCTCATTGCTCTTATATATGATATGAACTCGTTATATGCAGTAACGGCCATATAAAAAGTTCCAAGTGCCAAAAATCACTACCTGCCTCCGAACCAAAATTTCGAAGTTTAAATGAAATCAATTGTATATCGATTTGAGATGAAATATGAAATGAGTAGTGGAATTATTTTATTAGCTTTTAACGAACCCAAATTACTTTGCAAATTCTCAGATCTTAACAGACAACTACGACCTATATTTAAAATATTTCCAAAAGCATGACGATAGATGGTAGCCGCCATCTTAACATTTCAAACAAAAAAATCTTACACTTCACGATATTGTTGCCAAGACAAATTTAATATTTAAATTTCTTGCTTGAAATTCGTATCATTTAAGATGAAATGTGATTCAAATATAATGTAAAAAGTAAATTTCAATATTAGTAATAAATGAAAGAAAATTTACAAAATTATCGACAAAATAAAGTGAGTGTTTAATAATCGAAAATAAATTTTCTTTTTATTAATCAAGATTAATAAAAACTTTTTTGAAAAATAATTACATTATATAATGAGAAAAGGAAAATAATAGAAAATTTAAACAGGATTATATTTTTTATAGTTTTTACTTTGCTTCCCAATCACCGTGCCAGTCCGACGGTTACCTTCGTGGAAGCGTGCTGAGCTTCCACCTGGACAATCCGGGTTCAATTTCTGAATCCCTAACGCCAGTTTTTTCAAGACGAATCCGGGCCTGGCTAATTAAATCTCATTCTCCACTTGACGATTGACTTCTAAAGATCAAGTCGGCCTGATTGGATACGTGGAAACGCTTCGGCTTTTCACTCTAGAAGACCCCGTTCAATTCTCGGGTTCATCTTTTGGAAAATTCTTTCATGAAGTTCGGGCCTGGTCCATCGATGCCCTGTTTTGCACAGTTCGGTTGATTTCTCCACAAAGGTGGCCAGTCTATGAAAGCGCTTATTTCACTTCGCTATTTAAAGCACTTCCTGAGAAGAAAATGGCAGCATTTATCGACAAGAAAAAAATTTCAGGAATATTAAGTATCAAGAAAAATTTTGATGAGACTCATATTTAAATAGGATCCATATTTTTTTTATTAACAAATGAATTAAGTGGAATGAATATTAAGTGGAGGGGCAAAATAAACGCTTCCACAGGCTGCCCACACCTGTGGAGGGGTCAACCGGATTGTAGAGGACGGATCTGTAGGCCAGAGCCCATGCTATATATTTCCAGGATAGGACCGAGATTCGAATCCAAGTCCTTCAGAATGGAAAGCCAAAGCGTTTCCAAGTGGCTAATCTGGTCTCAGAATCGATATTTAGCAAGACTTTACTACTGAAATGTATGTGGATTTTAACCACGCAGCCAACCAACCGATTAATCTCGAACTTGATCTCGATAATAATATATCTGGCATTGAAAATCTTCATTAATAACACGATTATATTACGAAATATTCAGTGAAGTTGCATTTATTTCCTGCAGAGTTATAATTGCTAAGACACAAAGATGATCTTTTTTTATTGTTATAGATGATCAAATAGTATAGCGCAGATTTTCCATGAAAATTAGAAGAAGTAATGGTCAGATAATTAAAATCTATAGCTAATATAAACTACAACATTTTCTATTAGAATTAAAATTAGGTAATTTAATAAGTAATGTATAGAATGCAAGCACATGCCATCTTCTACTATTACTGTTATACGAAGGTTATAGCTGGCTCATATTCCTCCGAGTATGAAAATTAATGATGAGTGTTCAGGAAAAGTGAGGAGTAGCTACAATAAACCATTCTAGGAAGGCTATATGCTGTCCAAGCATGTCATCTTTTTTTTAGTGAATTTCTACTGCTTTCCAACCAGAGATTACTAAGCGATGAGGTAATTCCGAAGTTCCCATTATTGAAGGAGGATGATCGAATGGTAACGCGTTGGCATGCCATCCGGGAGGATCAGGGTTCGCGTCCCCAGTCCAGCATCTCCTGAAAATTTTTTCGGGGTTCTGGGTCCGACCAGCGATCGCCGTCCTTCACTATCCAGCCCCCTTCACAAGTGTGGGGTGCAGCCCGTAGTTGGCACTGGCCCCGCCCCTTAGTAATATCCTTGATTGGAAAATGGCATAAAAATGCAAAACAAAAAAGTTCTCACCACTAGCCATCCCATATCCTTAATGGGGTCAGCCCACTAGGGATATGGGATGGCAGTGGTGAGAAAGTATGGATCTGAACGAGCTGGCCCTGGATTCCTCATGAAAAAAGTTTTAGAGATATGGGCTCTGGGAATTGAACCCATTTCTTCGGATAATAAGCCAGAGCTTTAGCATGTGGCCATCCAGTCGATAATTACAACTATCATTTCCACTTACTGGGAAGGAATAAACACGATTTCCGCTTCGTTACAAATCGATTGGCAGAAGGAATCATTTAATTTTTTTTATATTTTATTAATTTCAAAGAAAAACAAAATCTGTACCACAATTAATTCAAACAGCAGTTAATCAAGCTTTGGATAATTTGGACTCTACTTCATTTCTGATCTATTAATAATTATAGTATTGTACAGTATTTTGATGTTTAAAAGATTTTGAATAGTTTTTAAGTAGGTATAATTTAATTTTTTTTTACAAAGTATAAAGCAGATGCAAAATACAATTTAATCGTGGTTTTAATAAATATGATATTAAAAGAACAAAATGCATTTTTAAATCACATTAATTTATTAGTAATAATTTAAACTATAAGATTAAATATTGCTGTAATATACAGTACTGTATTTTCATCATGATTTTCATACATTTAATAAATTTGTAAAGCGTCATCTAGTGCAAATAATATAAACAATTTTGAACACGTGACTAGATTGCGCATGTGCCAGTTTGTTCTGCCATTTTGATCCAGGTAATGTGAATGAGATTTTATGATTTCCATCGATTTCCATCCTACGTTTAATTTAGTTATAAAATTTTAATAGTATGCTTTAACGAATATCTTTTAAAATCTAACCGTATCGAGACTTATACTTTAAGTTACGGTTTTTTGTAAAGAGGAACTGATTTCAAAAATATGATGAATTGAAAAAAATCTATGTATTCATTTAATTAGCATTTCATTTTTAAATTAATAATATTGACAATTTTTAATTTTAGTATGGCGCCAAGATATGAAATGTGTGTTGGCCTTAACAAAGGTCATAAAGTTACAAAGAATATTACAAAACCACGACCATCTAGAAGGAAAGGTATGTTGAACAAACATACTCGCTTTATCAGAGATATAGTTAGAGAAGTATGTGGATTTGCTCCATATGAAAAACATGCTATGGAACCGTTGAGAGTATCAAAGGATAAAAGAGCCTTGAAATTCATAAAGAAGACTTGGCACCCATTTGCGTGCAAAGAGGAAGAAAGATGAACTTTCTAATGTTGCATTTCATATTTAAAGCCCGATTTTAATAAATAGTATTTAATTCTTAAGCTAGTAATGCACAATTCATTTAATTTTTGATTCAAAATTTTTATTTAAGTATATTTGGAAGCCTTTTTATCATCATTAATTAATCTCTATGTAATATGAAGAAAATGTTTCAAAATAATTATTTAAACGTTAATTAATATCTTTTTTTTATTTAAAGTCCATTTTAATCAATATTGTTAATTGTAAAGCTCTTACAAATTATAAAATTATAAATTATTTTTTATATAGGAAATAAAATTCTTGCTCAGCTCTTCTAGCTGGCTAAAAAACTATAGAATTTTATTTTACACATATACAGTTGAGTCTCTGAAGTCCAACACTCTGCAAACCACCATGCTGCTCACATGAAATTTTCATATTACAACTTGTTGATGTGTAAGAGAGAGGGAAACTGACATAAACTAATTGTCAATCATTATTCATTCATTGTGCAGGCATTATAGTCGGACTAATTTTTAAACTCAACACACTCTTTACTATAAAATAGTATGTTTTAACTGTATCAGTGTTTATTATTTATCTTTACATAATGTCACAAATCAGAAAAAATGAAACACGAAAATATAAGACATTGACTATGGTCAAAAAGGCAGAAATAATTAAGAAACCTAACTTTGGAGAAAAGTTTAGTGATTTGGCTTTGCTTCATGGTATTGGACAAGTCACCACTTATGGCATTAAAAAAAAATAGGGATAAAATTGAGCAGTGTGTGAAAGATTTGAACAGCAAGAGCAGTGACAGGAAATAGGTTTAATAAACTGAGCATATTTGTTTGTGTAATTCCATTTTTTTCATTGATGATCCAATAATCTGACAAATCTCTGCAAATCTAACAAGCCCTGGTCCCACGTGTCGGATTAAAGTAACACTACTATATATTAATAAGCAAGAAATAAATTTTTTAAATGCATTATTTTGATTAATTACAGACAATAAATGATACTCAAAACTCTATGAGAGCACTTTAAAACAAAATTCTATGGAGTAACACATTAATTGTATATGGAAATCCTTCCATGTATGATTAATATGTCACTTCATAGACAATAATTTAAATTGATTTAATCATTAAATGAGAGTCTCTCCCATGTATGATTAATGTATTATGGCCCATGAATTATAATGAATCAAAAGCTATCCATGACACAATATGATACAAACAAACTTGGAGAATCCATTAAATCTTAAATGATTTCTAGTGAATATTTTTGAATTGAATTGTAATTTTAATAATTTATTAAAATATGAAATTAGAACTATAATGTCACTATCCATTACTTTAATAATTAAATTTAGTCTAAAGCAGCAGTGGCATAGCGAAGGGGGGCAAGGGGGTCTATCATGCCCCAGGCGCCACTCGCAGAGGGGTGCCAAATGGTCTCTAAGACAAACAAGATTTTCTAGAAAATTTCAGTTTTTATTTTGATCGATTTCTGGGAAATATATTTTAAATTAATAATTATTGTATTATAATTAATTATTTCCTTTCTG